>VDFB02067611.1:0-10572 GCA_007258455.2 Sequoia sempervirens | reverse complement strand
TGGCAGACACGTCATCATCTGAGTCAGCACTGTGTCACCATCCACGTCAATGCTGAGTTGTCGACCACGTCACTGCGATGGGCCAGTTAGATTCTGCCACGTGGCACCTCCTCGGCATGCCACGTGGCCCACACTTTGTCTCCTCCGTCGTTTTGCCAGCTTTGGAATTCGTTGGTTCGCTGAATTTTCTAACAAAATTTCGCTTAGTCCGCCGCTGCGGTGGGGCTCGATCTCCATACCTCTCGTTCGCGAGAATTCCGGGTTGCCACTCCACCACAACATCCGCGTCAATCTATGTATGGCAGTTGGTTTATTTTGTTACATAATTTGTGAAAATTGGCTAAATAAAGCCAGCAGCTGGGGTTGAACCCCCGACCGCCGGCCTATTAAAAGGCTTTGCTACCGTTGAGCCATCCAGACAGTTTAAAATATATATGGCGGCGGTTTGTTTTGTTAACTGTGGAAAACCCGAATGACCTTATTTTTAAAACAAACTCCCTATTCAAAGTATAAAAAACAAACAAGAATCCTTTGTAAGGATTAACCAAAACCCTTCCCAAACAGACTAAGCCCGGGAGTTCAAAATTAAGGGGCTTAAATTTATTTTATAGATAGTGGGGGTTATTTTTAAATTGATTTTTATGTATTTATGGGAGATTTATAAGGATTTTTCAAGTATATTTACTATGTAAGGGGGATTTGGTGTTTGAAAATGTAAAAATGGGAGATAGGGAGAATATTTTGTAAATCAATTGGTTAAAGGCCAATTTGAGAAAGTTTTATGTATTTAAAGGGGGCTTGAGGAGAGAGTTGGAATAAGTTTTCTTTTCAGGTGATGAAGTCCTGATGCTGAAGTGACGGAAGAGGAGTCTTGTTGAAGAGTTTTCAAATCATTCTTGCATATCAAAGCATCGTTACGCTGCCGAATTGCTTGAAAAATGGTGGTGCTATTGTAATTGATTTTTGGAATTAATCGGATCGGTCTCTCTATTGGAGTGGACCCGGAGACGTAGTCACTTTCGTGACGAACTCCGTTATCAAGCGTTGTTTGCACTTCTCTTCTTCTCTCTCTTTCTATCGCTCATTTCCTTCCTTTCTATTATAATCACCTTGTTATTACTTTCATTCTGTTATTTCCTTAAGTTAATTTCGTTTTACTCAACTTGGAAATAACCACAAAGCATTGTAAAAGTTTAAGCATTTAAACTGCAATCTAGTCTAGATCCTACATAGATCAATGCCAACTAGGGGTCATAGGTTGGGTTGTAAGGAAACAACCTGACAACACTCATAGCTACAACACTCCTATAATATAAGGAAAGGAACTTTCAGTATAACAAAATGGTTCACATCGAGTTCACTAAAAATGTAAGGTAGGGGGACCAACCACATTCAAAGCCCTAGGTCATGAAGATCCAAGAGTGGAAGGCTTCCCTAGCTTACCTCAACTAAAAGGGGTGTTAGGAAATGTAGGATGAGAATGATGAGGACTTTAGGCCCTTTGATCACTCTGTGGACTCAAAACTTAGAATGGGGCTAGGTGAGCTGATTTTTGGGTTCAACACTACACCATAGGAAGCTCTCTACTTGAGGATGAAAGTGTGGTCCCAAGATGACAACACAATGTGCTGGCATCTCTAAAGTGTGCTAGCATCTGTATGACCAGATGACTAAAGAGACAAGTTTAAACTATAGAAAATAGACTAACTACCTAGCTAACTACTTCCAAAGGGAAAAAAAATGCTATGAAGTAGACAAGATATTCTCTAATATGATAAATTAAATACACAAGAGTTCAGGTAGCAAGAATAATATCACCAAGGAATTCATTCACTAGCTAGCTCCTAGTAGAAAATTCACCTACACATAAAGAAGAGGAAAATTTGGTTGGGGTTGTTAAGGGGTCTTCCTTAGTCAGACCCAGACTTTAGTTTTTCTGCCACCATGGAAAACCAAGTTTGAAATGATGGATAAATAGTATGATAAAGAAGGAAATGAAGTAAAGAACACTAAAACACTACAAAATAGTAAATGTGCTTACTCAACCAAGTAATAGATGAGAGGAGCGGAAAACTTACCACCTCCACCAAGAGAAGTCAAGGCTAATGGGGGAGAAAATGAGAGTACTCAAGACTCTATTGTAATGGTGTTGTCCCACACTTACTATACTGAATTGATGGAGTGATGTTGTTTCTATGGATTGAAAAAGTGCTGCTAGAAGTGCCTAGAAATGCAAGAGGTGAGTGCAAGAGAGCGTGTAGAAGTTGAGATGAAAACTTAGGAGATTGCTAGATCTTGTAGAAGATGTGTAGAAGATGAAATGCATGAAGGAAGAGTGAATTTAGAGGAATGATGAAGAAAAAATCCATATTTGGGTTAGTCGGTCAAATAGGGAGTTATAATTTGACCACCAATGAGAAGTGCAACACCTCTGTAGGCTCTAGCCATAGGAATTTTCCACAAACATAAGTGCATCATGTAGATGTTTGCATGTCACGCAGGCCTCCCCAACAAAATTTCTTTAGTCGACGCTCAAAACATGTGCCAAGTGGAATTAAGGCAATGAGCTTATGTGGAATTTAGCCTCTAAATTTGGTTTTCTAAAGTGGAGAAAGACAAAAGGGGAATTTGCATAAGGGGTGAAAATTCACTCCTATACATTTAGTTATAATCACATCATTGTTATTAGCTTACATTACATTTTCATTTACCTTGCATTTAGTATCTTTTGCATGAGTGTTTGGTGTCCTATTGCTAATACCATAGTGAGAATAAGTTTGAGACTCATGTCATCCCACTATAGCAAAATCATTGTGGATCTTGGGTTATCTAGAGCTTCCACTCCTAGTATTGACATCAGTACACTAGTCAAGGATAACACCCTTAGAAACTCTTTACCTTCAAATAGAAATCAAGTTGAACCAAGGAATGATAGCATCTTGCAAGAAAACATAATTCAAATTCATTATGAGTCAGTAAACTTACAACATCAAATAACCCTTGAAAACATTTCAACTACTACAATTCCTATCATAGAAAACATTCACCGCATGCTTGAAAGTGAATATGGCATTGACCTTGTAAAAAACATATTTCAAATCTTTGGAAAACATCTTCCCTCAATGACTAGTTGTTCTTTGCAAATAAGCAGTGTCACAATTCAAGGAGGAACACAAATTTATCCTCCCACAACAATAGCCTCAATACCTACCTATACCACTCTTCAAGTCACAACAACAATGCAATAAGTTAGTAACATGGTTCCTTCCTTGGGTATTCCTACTAGCATCCCAATTTCCTATGTGGTATCACAAGTTATATCTCCTACCTTATCACTTATAAGCATTCCACTCACTTTTCTTATGAACACATACACTCCATCATAACTTTCACTTCCATCTCATAACACAAGTAATGACCATCTTATAACACAACTTTTCCAACTATTTCATCCCTTCAAAAGAAAATTTCCACCATAAACCAAAAGTAGTCCATTATCCTTAGAGATATTGTGAACATCGATGACATAAGGTGTAGTAGTGCCTAGATTTGAGAAATATGGAGGGAATGGATATCCTTCTAACAATGTTAATGCCTACACTACCTTATGTAGTGACTTTGTCCTTGATGATAAACTTTTGGAAAAACTTTTTTTGAGGTCCTTGAAAGATACTACCTTGGAATGGTTCTCTTCTTTACCAAGTAACTCAATTCATTCATTCAATGAAATTTTTGAGTAATTTGTAAACCATTTCCATGTGAAAATTACTCCCAAGATGACCTTTGATTATTTGATGAGATGATAGCAAAAAGAAGAAGAAAAGATAACATATTTTATATCATGCTATCAATCACTTTATTCCCAAATCAACATCAAGGTCCCTGATCCACACCTTCAAATTATGTTAATATATGTTAATATAAAAATTGAAAAGTAAGATCCAAGACAATCTTAACATGATGAAATTCCCATCCTTCATGCACTTGTGTACTATCCTTTGTGATTATCAAAATTCTTACAAAGTCCACTTCTAGCTGAATCGGGAGATCTAAGCCCACAAACTAGAACAATTCCAACCCTTTTAGAAAAAAATAAAGGGTTGCTTCAATTCAATCCACTTCAAAAAAAAAGTCAAAATTTCAATAACTGAATAGCAGCTATCAAACCCATGGTACCCTTTAGTTATGGAGATCTAGAAAGACAATTCACTCCCTTTCTCAATACCCTTCATAACACAATGTCCCAACTTTTAGAACAACAAATTATTACCTTGCCACCCATCAAAAAACTTGACCCTAATAAACCTTTACCCCCAAGCTTTAAATCAATTGCTTATTGCCAATATCATCGAAAAAATGGACATGACACAGAACATTGCAAGCATCTTAAATTTCTTGTGCAAGACATCATTGATTATGGCCATCTATCCATTGGAGGTGTTAGCAATCAAGGCAATAATTCCATTTCCCCTCCAAACCAAAACATACAAAGTTTCACCAATCTAATTCCCAAACATAATATTTAATTTTCCAAATCCAATAAAACTATAAAGAATGATGTGATGAATGTTGATATAGATGATGAAAACAATGATTCTATTCTAAATAATTCTATTGATGTCAATCCTATAGATGAAATGGTAGGGGTGATAGACATCATCCCTCATAAGGGCTGAATTAAGAGTCCTCTTGACATTGCTTTCTCATCTAAGGATATAATTAAACATGCACCTGATGGTCCTCTCTGCATAGCCAACTATATCTATGACAAGCCCACTAATGAGATACTAATAGATACCACATGTGGAGAGAATGTGATCACTAAGGAATTATTACTTTTGCATGAACTCTATCAAAGATGAATGTGATAAACCAAAAGCATGGATCAAGACACACAATGGTTTTTCTTTCCCTATGATAAGATCAATTGCCTTACCATTACAAATAGGACCAAAAACATTATATATCACATTCTCCATCATCCTATAGTCATACCAATTTTGTGTTAAGCTAGGCAACCCATGGCTTTTCTACATGAAAGTGTCCCTTCAATTGTGCATAAATTCTTAAAATTTCCCTTTGACAATAGAGTATTCACTGTTCACCATAGCATCTTTACCACTTTTTCATCCAAAGATTATTTTTTTCTAGATGCCTTTTGGCTCGAGCCCATGGAACCTATAAAGCCATAAGAAGACTTCTTTTTCATATCCTACCAAAAATTCAAAGCAAATAAAATAGCTAAACTGTCTCTCTAAAACATGTCCCCATCCACCTCCGAACTCCCCATCCTTGAAGAAACCATGCTTGACCCTAAACAAGACCCAAACAACCAAGACAACCTAAAACAAAAACCTCACCTACATCCTATAAAAGACCTAGAGACAATGAAACCAACCCCATCATAGCTCCAAGAATAAATCTAGTTTACAAAGTCAAAGAGAAAGTGGTTGAACAACCTCTAGTGGTTGCTTTTGTTCCTACCCTTAGGGAAGAAAATAAACCTATGGTTGATCAAACCATTCCTACATAAACACAACTTGAAAACAAAAACAAAATAAATATAGGTTCTAGGGAGCGTAGGTGTAGATGTTGTTCCCTTGCTCGTAAGTTACACGAAGAATTAAAAAAAGCAAATAAAAATCCAAACTTGATGGAATTAATGAATGATGACTCTACTCCTACCCCAAAAAAAAATAATCCAATATAAAAACCACAATAGTTGAACTCTTCCACAAAAATTATCCTTTGACCTCCTATTGTGATTAATTTAGACGATGATGATGAGGTTGCTAAAATTGATGAAGAGGTGCATAATTAATTGAACTCATTGTTTTCCTCTTCAATGAGCTTAAATGAAAAATATCCTATAAAGAGTATTGAACTTGGTGCTTCTCCTAGTTCAAAACTTGCTCTTGTCCCTTTAGATATATTCCTACCTTTAGTATGCATACAAGATGATTGGGAGGTGAATGACTTTCTCATAGGTTGACTTGAATTTTCCTTACTAGTAATTTGCTTTATTTCTTTTTCATTTTCTTTGGTGTGATTAAATGTGTGTAATGTGATCCCCCATGACATTCTATTTGATGTTTTCTCTCTCTTTGTGTAATTCCTCTATTTGCACCTTCATTCTTCTCTATGTTGTACATATCTTTCACTTTTTTATCTTTTTCATTTGTCTTGTGTTTTCCTTTTGGGGATGATGCAATGCGTTGAGACACCCTATGTCTCTTCCATGTTGACCCAAAAGGATTTATTTTCATTTTCCTTACATTATATATTTTCCATTTGTCTTGTGTTTTCCTTTTGGGGATGATGCAAGGTGTCGAGACACCCTATATCTCTTCCATGTTGTCCCAAAAGGTTTTCTTTCCCTTTGCCTTTTCCTTGTGTCTTTTTCATTTTTCTTGTGTTTTCCTTTTGGGGATCATGCAAGGTGTCAAGACACCCTGTGTCTCTTCCATGTTGATCCAAAATTATTTATTTCCCCTTTTCCTCTTCTCTTTTTCTCTTTTGTCTTGTTCTTTCCTTTTGGGGATGACGCAAGGTGTCGAGACATTCATGTCCCTTCCATGTTGACCCAAAAAGGTTTTTCTTTTTTTTTGATCTCTTTGTGCCATTCTTCTAGTTCTATGTGTATCTATGGGATGATGATAGTTCCAAGCTCTCTAAAAAAATTACAACAAAGAACATACTAACCCAAAATCCATAGATCCCTTATGTGTTTGGTGTTTTCAATTTGGGGGCAACCCCTCTCTTTTCTTTTTCTCTTGCATGATGTATCTTTACTCAGAAACATATGAATTGGCATAGGGATTTCCAAGTTGTCTCTCATGTCTTCCTTCTTTTTTGCATTTTCATTTGCTACTTTAAAGTAATTTCTCACATTATGGTGTTTATCAATTTATTTAAAGTGGGGGCATACATTGGCATTATTCTTTTAAATTTTCTTGGTTCTTAGTACAACCTTCCCACTTCATAGAATGTGTTTGTCGCTTTGTGAATGACATTGGGTGTAATGTCCTTTAGGAGCATGATATCTCTTAGCATATTGCATTCCTTTTAGTAGCTAAATGTGACACACTACATCCCCTAATTTGCAAATTTTCTATTCTTTGATTGGTCCTCTCTTAGAGATATTAGGCATGATGTTCCCTAAGATAAAGACCTCGCATGAACTAAGCAAGACTCCTTTTAAAATTCTTTGCATGTTGCATTTGGCATTTATTGTTATATGTCCACCTTGCATAACATAGCTTGCATGCCTGTGGAGTCATCTTGTTTTTTCACAAGATCCAAGCAAACAAAGTTTTTCTTGTCTCGTGAATCTCAAAAATCATTTTTGTGTGGTGCCTTATTAAATTTATCAAGAGGTATAACTTTAGTATGGTTTGAGTGGGAATCAAAATTCAAGGCATGAATTTTCCCATAGCCACCTATGTGTGTGAGTGAGTTCATACCAGCCATGAGTGTATGTTTCTCACTTTTTAATATTTCTCACCTAGCAGACAACCAAGAGTTGTGTTGCCTCAAAGTGAGTTGCTTTTTTTTCAGAAAAACAAGCTAGATCTAATCCCTATTCTGAGGAAAAAATGGTCGATGCTTTATCTAATTCTTTTGTTCATCCTTTCTCTTCTTCATCTTTGGCAGTGTATGCTTGTGCCTTGTCTCTATTCTTTATATCATTCTCATGTGTGTTCCTTTGTGCTTATGTTGGTCTGTCATGGGATCTTGATCCTGGGGACTTGATCACCCCTCTATCATTGTTATCTCATATTTCTATCATTGGTACATTTTAACCCCTCTTGATACGTGATTTTCTACTTTAGTGTGATTTTGAAGCAAGTTCTCCTCTCACTAAAGTGGGGGCAAAATGTAGTGTAGTCAAATGTATCTCTTTACATTTTTGCACTTTTTTAGGGAATCCTTGTGGTTTTTTGGCTTAATGTTTCCTTGATTTAGTGTTGTAATGTAGATAAAACATTCACATTAGGTCTTGGGACCTTATGAACTAATAGATTTTAATGGTACCTTGCTAAAGTTTTGTGAAGTGTTGTAGACCACTTTCACACTTTTCTAGGGTTTTATCAATCAACTAAACATAAAAAACATAATTTTAATAATAATAAACATTAATATTAGCTTATTTAAAGTGTTCTAAAGTGTTGTAACACAATTTCACACTTTTTTAGGCTTTTCATTAATAATTGGGATTTCTTATGCTTTAATTGGCTCTATCTTGCATCCACAAACCTCATTTATTGCATCTTTTCAAGGATAATCTTGACACCAATCAACAACCAATCATAATTTAGGTGTTCCTAGCTTGTGTGGCCTAGATTTAGTGTCTGGGACTCATTTTTTGCCTTAGGAAAATGAGTCCCACCTAGGTCCTTTTGGCCCCAATGCAAGTTTCACACATTTGTAAGAACTTTTCATTTTTTGGTCCCATACATTATGTCTGATGGGACTCATTCACCACCTTTGGTGAATGAGTCCCGTGTGACCAAAAATTCAAATTTTTGGCAACATATTATTCTCCTAGATCTGATGTTAGCTTGTAGTGTTGTAATTTTGGGAATTATTGCATAATTGAGTATAAATACAAGTTTCTTTCACTCATTTTCATCCCAAGAATTTAAGCATTCAACACCTAGAATTCAAGAGAGTTCATAAGAGCATTTGAGAATTCAATAGAGAATTCAAGGAAATTCTTCAAGTGCCAATCATCATGTCAAAGATTGCATTCTTCATGTTTATTATTATGCTAAAAGTTGTGATGTAGAGTTTATGATTCAAGCAAGCATTGCATTCAAGATCAACATCATTCAAGCAAGAGTGAATAACCACGTCCATTGCATCCATTTCAATCACATTTGTAGCACCTTATTTGTAGGGTTTGGTGAGTTTCAAATTTTTTATTTGTTCATTCATCATTCTCCATTCCTATTTCTTTCATTTCAAAGTTTAATTACCAACAAGGGGTTTGACCAAGGAAAACTGCTATTCCCTAACCCAACAACATTTTCCCCTCTTCTTATGTATTATTTGTAGGGCTAGGTTGCATATTTTTCAAGAAGAAAAGTTGGAGAAAATTTTTCAAATCCCTAAAGTTGTCATCAAGCCTTGGAGAAGCTTGGAGAAGGTCTACAGGCGGCAATTTGTAGTTTCAGATTTGGAAACTAGTTAAAAAGAGTAGAGAAGATAAAGAGGAACATAATCTAGTTTAGAACTTTCAAAAAAGTAGAAGTCGATTGATTTGCCACTATTGGTGAATGAGCCCCACTATAGTGTCCTGACAAATATTTTCACTGATCTAGATACCCGTTTGGCTGAAACCTATATCTACACATTTTCCTAGAAACTGGACTAATTTTTCCAACTTGGAAAATGAGTCATAGTTAGCATTAATAGTAGATTTTCTAGAATTCTAGACCTCCATTCTACCTTCTTTAGTATCCCAAGTGCACACTTTCTATCTCATAGCTTTTTTTTGCATTTTGTTCATATTTCTAGGTCATTTAGAGTTAGTTTGCATTCAACTAGGGTTTTGTCTTATATCTTGCATTGTATTGTCTTCTTCAAGTCTAAACTTGGTGGTGAACTCATCATTAGATATCATTTATACTTTAAGATATTCCTTTTGTAGGATTTCAATCTCCTTTGCATTGAAATCTCAAGTGTTTGTTCTTGAGTGAAGAGTGTGAGGATTGCCTCTCTTCTTTTAAGTCCAAAAACCCTAAAGGTGAAAAAGAGACTCCAATTATCACCTTTTCATTTATGTTAGGATAAAATAGTTATTCGATATGAGAAAACCATGATTTGAGTTATAAAGGTTTTTTGAAGTAGTGTATTTTGACATTGTCTTCAATCCCAACAAATCCAAGGCTCCAATGTGAGATAGTTATTATTTGATAATTAAAGTTGAATTAGTTAAATAAAATTAAATAGGATGAACTAATTTGGTTACTTACTCAGAGTATTTGTAAAGGTTCAATATGGATGCCATGATGTTATTTCATTGATATACCCTGAGTGATTGTATAGGCTCATTATGGATGTCAAGGATATCCCACACTTTAGGAGCATTGTATGTCAAGGAGTACCCTCACCTCATGATATGGGACATGAACTATGTCATATATTTTTAGAGCTACTATGATGACTCTCCTTTCCTACCTCCACGATTATCATCCTTTTTTTATTGATTTTTTTATTCAATGTGAGCCCCATTCCTAGCCACATATTTGATTGGATGAGACCTTGATTATATTTTTCATACTTTTTTGTGTGCAAAGTGCTTAGTGTCTATGTATTCCATACTCCCTAATTTCATGTGAGTGTGTTTGGTGTACCATGTGACTATCTCCTATCTGATGGGGTATACCTATGAGTATTCCCTAGTTGGGTTGCACTTGAATACCTTTGGGGATTGGTAGATCTATTCCAAGAGGGCATAAGATTGCATGCAAGATGGAAAAGGCTTCATATATGTATTATTTATTTCATTAGAAAAAATATGTAATTTTTATAGTTCAAGACCTTTAATTCCTTATATGTAATTATATT
>VDFB02067610.1:0-36225 GCA_007258455.2 Sequoia sempervirens | reverse complement strand
ATACATGTAATATAAATTAAAGTATAAATAAGTAAATGTCCATATGTGAATGTCAAATTAAATTTTTATTTCATCTATATAGTTTCCCTCAAACATAACAAGAAGAAAGAGGAAAAGAGAGAAGAAAAAAAAATCAATGTAGACCAAAATGCGAGCACATTATAACGCACTTGTGTTTTGTCAATGCATTCAAATAACACGAGCGTATTATTACACGGTCACATTTTTTCTTAATTTGGGAATCCCCAAGCCTTTGGCTTGGATTTTCTTTGTATTTCTAACCCAAAGGCTTGGAGGGCCTTCCCAACATTCAAAGACATGTTTTTGCATATTCTACAAAATTTCACATAATCTCGTTCATGCTAACTATCAAGTTTGCACATGTTTCAAGGTTGAGTAAATCAAACACCTGGGTAATGTTAGGATATCTCTTAGCTTTCTAACACTGTAATTTTTTTCACATTTTGAAAATTTTAATCCTTTGATCTTTAATTTATTTTGCTTGTGTGTCCATTTTTTGGAAAAAAATCATTGTTTGGTATTTTTTTCTTTATAAATAAACCGTTCATTGAAATTTCAAATAAATTTCATTTTTAGAAACTAGACTCCATTCTACACATATTAAAAAAAATGATTTTCAATTAGTTTTCAAAATTTGTAGGGGTAGCATGACCAAAATTCTATTTTTTAGGATGTGGCCAGTTTGAAAATTAGTAAAAACTCAAATATTCATTAAAAATTTATTAGAAAAATTGGGCATAAACTACATGTTGTTAGCTAATTTCTTAGTGAAATGATTTTAAAAATACCAAAAAAATAATAATCTTTTGAGGGAGCCACAAAAGTCACTATGTTATGTTTTTTGATAAAAACAACACCAATTTTTGTGGCTCCCTCTTTTGAACCCCTTAATATATAACATTTTCAATCAAAATTAGTAGTTTAGAAAGAAGACTCAGAGCAATACAATCCTTATTTTTGTTACATCTAAATTTTTTGAGTGTAACTATCCTTAATTTCTCATCCAAGGTCAATATTTCTTGATTTAAGAAAAAAAAGTGGCCACTTAAGACCCCTTTTTGGCCCCCCATCTTTTTACACTTACCAATGGAGTTTTATTATCAATATTTCATTTCCATTATAGAGTCTAAACTAGTGTCTTGTAAACTTGATAGAAACTACACAATTTGGATGTATAACTAGTTGAATAATCAACTCAACATTGTAAAGACTTCATTAAATTGTCAACCAAGGTTTGTAAAATTGTGATGTTGCTACACTATATATTCCTTCAAAGACCCGAGGTTACCTAGGCTATCTTATTAAATGTATTATACTTACTAGAAAATCACATAAATGCATAACAATGAACAAAGTGAATTATTGCTAATGGATATGGGTGCCTATAGCATAACCTATAGTTGAACTTGTATACCTTGATATTTATCCTGCTCTAAATGTGCAAAATAACTAAGAAATGTGAAATGACAAAATACCAAGGACACCTCAAGATTAGCCAAAAGAGTTATACAACGAAAAGGAATGTAAATAAAATGAAACACAAACAATTTTACCTCCCTTGGTGTTGATACCTCTTTGATTGGCCCTTGCTTGGATTGGTTGTGTGCTCCTTAGATGATTGCTTGAATGTCTAAATGCAAGATTGGAGGTGCAAATGATTAACAAAGATGGCTAGATGATGGCAAAGGATTGAGGATTCAAATGGACAGCATATAGTTGCTCAAATCTAAAGTGTTGAGAAGGAAAATTGGCAGCGTAAGGTTGCTCCAAATGAAAGATGTTGAAAATGCCCTTGAGGAGGGGGTATTTATAGAAGAATTTGAATTCTCTAGAGAATTCAACGGTCAAGATTGATCCAACAAGGCCAAGATGAAGGGCTATGGTGGGTTGAGAACCCACAAGCCCTCACATCTTGACATGTGGAGGGTGAAGTGGCCAAGGGATATGAGGATGGAGATGAGTGTCAAGAAGGTACATGAGGTGGAAAAGGACATGCACCTTGGGAGTGAGGAGATTTCCACAAAAAGGGATTTCTTGTTCCCAAGTGGGAGTGAAAGGGACATTTGAGGAATTTTAGAATTCCTCAAAAATCTACATGGGAAAAGGAAAGGTGGTTGGGGATATAAATGTGAATTAAAAATTCACATTCCTAGGATGATCTAGAGGATAAAAGGTGGGCTCCAAAAAGGTGGGACTTGGTCACATGTGGAGATTGTGACAAGTCCAAGGTTGGTCACATGTGGAGATTGTGACAAGTCCAAGGTTCTAGAAGCTTTGGAAGGATGGAATGTGAATTAAAAATTCACATATAAAAGAGGGGAATCTAGGAAGAATAAAAAGGAATTAAAAATTCCTTGGAGAATGATTAGGCTTAATTAATCTGTAATTAGAGGATAAATAAGGATTAGAAGCCAACTTGCAAAAGTTGGAGGATGTGACACATCCTAATCAAGGATTAGGCATGTGCACATCCCTAATGAAGAAATTAGGAGATGGATTCGGATTAGATGAAAATGGCATGTGAGGAATTAAATAAATGTAATATTTATTTAATTTATTTGATGAAAAGAGGATTAAGGAGGGTAAGGTATTTAATTATTAATTAAATACCTTGGGGATTTGGCAGAATTAAGGGTATTAATTAAATAATAGTAATATTACTTAATTAATTTGGATAAGAGGATGTTTAGATGAAAAGTGATAAATTTGGATAAATTAAGTGTCCAAATTTGGATGTCTACATAACTATTGTTAACAAATAATTACTAAAACTAACTCAAAACTACTCAACTAGTAACTAAACTTATTCTAACCTCCAGAGTGCTCCAAATCATTTAAATGTATTCATGCACATGAACAATCATTATTCATATTTATAATATGAGAATCTATTCTAGCTTACATGTCATTTATAAAGCAATGAGTAGTAGAAATAACTACTAATAGAAATAAACACCTACAAATGTAGTGAAGAAAAGTTACCTCGAGTGGCCTACTCAAGTGGTTGTATTCACTTAACTAAAACCAAATCTAAATCTTTAGATTCCATGCATTTATATCAAATTGAGCTTTATTCATTACGCATAACAAAATATTACACAAAATATTTCTCATAGACTGTATTCAAGGAAATCATTTTTGAATAATCAACATGTCTGTAGATGATAATTGAAAACTAAAAAGTAACTAATAATAAAAAACTAAAATCAACTAACTATCCAAGGACTCAGCCACTGACTATATACAAGCATAGGGGAGTTTATTCTAAACACAACTCCTAACTAAAATAATTTTGAATTATTCAAACTATAACTAAAAAGAGACAAGAGTTCTAATAGAATTGAAACTCTATAAAACAAAATTTCATTGGAATGTACACAAATATTCATCCTAAATCCTATCAACAAAATAATTCTTCTTCTCCAATGCTTTATTAACTGCCATAATGATGCACGACTAACTCCATCAGGTGTCTCCACATGGTAGTTATTACACTCAGCTTGATCTAAAACTTCCCCTTTTTCGATGTCCAAGTCCTTTTGTTGTAGGCTACAACTTCCAATTGATGCGGGCTATAGTGTCTTCTTCAAATGCAAGAGGTTAATCCAAACAATATATACACAAAGCTAACTACCATGATTAAACACAAAATTCCATTCAAATTTCATACATACTCACAAATACACCATGCAATGCTACTATATCATAACTATATTTCCATTACTATAATTCAAGTCCAAGGTTATAAAATAAGCATGAAAAGATAGCATGGCATTGGACTATTGTCTAAAAGAATTGTTTGATAATGTTTGAAAGCATGCATGAAAAAAATAGGCTAATAAATGAACCCATCACTCCCCCCAACTATACTTTTACTTGTCCTCAAGCAAAACACTAGGGGTACAGATTATAACATAGGGTGAGCTCCTTGAGGTCCATGACAATATCAACTATCTTAATTTGTTTGAAGTATAAACCTTTGTAAGCTACAAGTTATGTCATTCTAATGATCCAGAATTTCTCACACTCCTCACCTTTTTCCCTGATCCAATTTCGAACTCGATACAGTGGCATAGGTGTGTGGAATATGAGTGGTACCTAGTGAAGTCCTATGTCAACAACAATTTTCATGTATCTTCATACCCTCTCAAGCATGGTGGTAAATGTGGAGCAATTTTTCTCTAACTATTTTACTTTTTTTCGGCCCTATAGTCTCCCTTTTTTTACTCTTGTTTCTTTTTCGCATTTTGATGGCACTACACCTAAAAGGATAAGATTACTCTTGTGAAAAGGCATGTAATGTGCCACGTAGTGGCTACACAAATTTTCATATATCACTTTATTTTTAGGCCCGAAATGGGACACATGGTTGGATGGAAGGTATTTTCCCCAAGCTACTCTCATGGAATTGGAAATCGCCCACCAATGCACCACATCACTTACTTTCATTAGGCGGGTTGTTTCGCCTATGGATGTATCTTTCCTTGGAATTTTTTTGGGTAGTGTAGCAGGCCTTTTGTAGCCAAGTTTGGTCTTTTAGGGTGGCATCATTGAATCATATTTTTTCTAGGATGTAACAATATTTGATCCTTCTCTAATAGTTTTCAGAGAAGGGGGATTCTCTACTCACAAGTTCTCTTCATTCAGAGAGCTTCACGGGGCGAACTGCCCTAAACTACCTCAGGAACAGTAGCAAGAGTTTCATAATCTAAAAGAACAGATCACAAATATTTTTTGGATAGATTGATGAGCTCTCAGCCAAAGGATGGCAACACAGAATATGAACAACAACGCAATGCACTAGTGTCTCATACAGACTAGAAAGCAAGAATGTCATAGAAAATACAAAGTGGCTACTTCTACTATGATTGCTAAAAACCTTAGAATGCAGGAAAGTGGTGGAATATAACAAAACTAAAATAGCGTGAAGAGGAAATAACAAAGATAAGGATAAGAAAGGAAAGCCTTACAGCCACATAAGTGACGAAGCCTCCAGCACATGAATGTCTTCAATACCTACATGTGTGATATCTGGAGAGAATATTGGGGTTGTATAGGGGTTTGCCTCAGTCAAACCCTATTTTGGTGTTCCCACCTCCACAATCAACCGAATGATAGAGACAAAGAGTGTAACTGAAATAGAAAAAGTGTGTGGTGAAAGAAAAACCCGCTCAAGAGTAGAACCCACACCACCAAGCATGAGTGATAAAAGAAAACCTCACTCAAGGAGGAGAACCCATATCACAAAAGAGGTGATAAAAGAAATCCCTACTCAAAGAGGAGGACCTGTATCATGAAATGTAGAGATCCAATGGAAGGGGGATGTGGAATCCCAAGATTCTCACAAGCATGAAGCAAGAGAGATAGGGGAGAAAGAGCCAAAGGAGCTACAAAGAGGGAGACAAAGCGAAATATAAAATCCAAGAGTGTGTTGCAAAGGATTATTGTGAGAGATTGATGCTGCTATGGAAAGCTATGTCCAAGCAAGATTTGGACAGTAGAAGGCTAAAGCCAAAGCAAGAGAGAAGATAGAAGTAGAAGACTAGAGATAGAAGAAGTTAGAGAAAGTTAGAAGATACAAATGGAGTGAAAAGACTACTTTTAAGGAGAGAAAAGAAGCTTCTTTAGCCGCAAGGCATCCCAAGTTGTTACCACTGACAAATGGAGGTGACAAGTGGAAAGCATGCACAAAAATAGTCATTTAAACATTGAAATGTCATAGGACACTAACGCAACATGCTGACATCTATGTGGTGTGCTAGTTTCTAGACACATCACGCTACAAAATGACAAGAATGGGAAAATCCTAAAGTTTGATGTAAAGTTAGTGCATGAAGGTAGCTACTGAAAAGGGGTGTCAGAGCATCTTGAGAGGAAAGAAAGCTAATGCAAGGGCCAAAATTAGCCTACTCAAGATACTAAGGGAGTGGAAACTAAAGTGTATGCAAGAATGTATTTGAAATTGTAACGGGTGTAATTTTATGCCTATACATTTTCCCCCCACTCTAGTAGGCATATGAATCTACAGTAATATGCATGCTAAAGGAAATCTACTAAACATAAATAACATCATATGCCAAAAGAATACTATATAGGAAGTAGATAACTCTTTGAACCATGGAAGCATGCCCCCAAGTTGAAGTTCTATAAAACAGATGCATTAGACAAGAAATGCCTACACCAAACAACAATGTTAGAATGTAAAAAGCTAAAGGATTTGAGTCAATAAAGTAAAAAGGGACCTCGACATAGAAGGTTGTCTCAATACTATGTGTCATTTCCAATTGAAGAAATAACACATAAAAGAATTATAAAGATAAGAGAGGAAGGACATATACTCAGGATGAAGAAGATGCAGATCTTTGATCTAGTATATACAAGTTGAGAAGAAAGAGAATTTAAGGATGTAAGCACCTCACAGGACCACAGACCCACAAGGAAGGTGTCCTCCAAGATCTCTCACATGAAGGATACCTAGAAAGTTCCTTACAAACCCATAGACCTACAAGGAAGGTGTCCTCCAAAATATCTCACATGAAGGATACCTTAAAAAGCACCTTACAAATGTGCAGACCTACAAGGAAGGCATCCTCCAAGATCTCTCACATGAAGGATACTAGGAAAAGCACCTTACATATCTGAAAACCTACAAGGAAGCATCCCCCAAGATTTCTCACATGGAGGAAGTCAGGAAAGCACCCTACAGACCCACAGAATTTCAAGGAAGGTTCCTTCAAGATATCTCACATGAAGGAAACCTAGGAAAGTGCCCTACAGTCCTGCAGACCTGCATGGAGGTATCTCCCAAGATCTCTCACATGGAGGAAACCCAAAGAAAGTTCCCTATAGACCTGCAAACCGGCATGGGAGCCACCCCCAAGATCTCTCACATGGAGGAATCTAAGAAAGCGCCCCACAAACCCATAGGCCTACAAGGAAGGTGTCCTTCAAGATCTCTCACATGAAGGAAACCTAGGAAAGTTCCCTACAGACCCGTAGACCTATAGGGAGGTATCCCCCAAGATCTCTCACATGAAATAAACCCAGAGAAAGTTCCCTACAGACCTACAGAACTACAGGGGAGCCACCCCCAAGATCTCTCACATGGAGGAAGCTAAGAAAGTGCCTCAAAAACTCACATGCCTACAGGGAAGGTGTCCTTCAAGATCTCTCGCATGAAGGAAACCTAGGAAAGAAAACTCTATAGAGTCAAAAAGTGGCTTCACATGCGCACCTACAAAGGGAAAGCGGCCACATAGGAAAGTAAGTGGACAGTCATGAAAATCATCAATAGATTGGAAATATTTCAAAGGGTTCCCTCAGGAACCCTTCAAAAGAAGAGGGTTCAACTCAAGGGACACACTATTTGAAAAGTGGGGTGTAGTCAGGCTACCCCCAAGCTACATGTGAATGAATTAATTTGAAGGAGAAAATATTTCAAAGAGGTCCCTCGAGAACCCTTCAAAAGAAGAAATGGGTCCACTCAAGGGATGCTTCATTTAAAAGACAGAGAAGAGAGGGGGGTCCTTAAGAAGGACACACATCTCCAAAATGAGTTATCACTGCCCTCAATATATAGAGGAGGAGAACCATGAAACATGCAGGATAGAGGTAAACTTCAATATCACTTGTCATTTGAAGAAGAGGTTGGTGTGTCAATCAAATGGGAGTTTGATGGAACCTGAATCAAGAAGTTGTATTTTTTCCTTCAAGGCCTTACATTCACTCGTGAAATGGTCAAGCACTTGATGGTATGCATAGAAAGAATGTTTTGTTTCATCATGTTTGTGAATTTCTTGCATGTAGAAGGAAGAGTGATTAAGCAAGCTTTTAGAAGCTACAACAAAATACGCTCTTGCTCAGATAGAGGATGGGGAATAGGAAGAAACCCTTTCTCTTGTGGAGAAAAATTTGAATGCTCACAAGAAGAAGATATGAAGGTAGTAGACAAGGATGGATCAACATTAAGAATATTACAATTTGCATCCATATTACCCTACGATATGCAAGAATGATCATCTTCGATAGCAAATTTGGATGATGTTATTAGAAGGTCTAAGTAGATCGGGTCGACTTTATGTTCTCTAATGAAGGAATTTGTAAAGTCTAAGGAACCCCAATCATCACCAAGACATACATTCCTTTGAGAAGAAGTAGAAGGAGCAGACTTAGGATTTCTTGCTTCAAAAGGATCTTCTTTAGGGACATCTATCTCAAGAGTATCCTTTGTAGTAGGTATTGTAGCAGTAGATTTCAATGCATCAAAAGACACTAAAGGGATAAGAGTAGGCACAGTTGAATCCTGACTGACAATTTCCATCTCACATAAGTGCATAGCCTCAGGGTCAGCCTTAGTTGTGACTACTTTATTGTTACAAATGAACTTAATAGATTTATGCAAGGTAGATGGGACTACACCCATAGCATGAATCTACGGTCTACCAAGAAGAAGGTTATATGGTCATTTTTCTGACATAACATATACAAGGGTGGGTACAGTAATGGGTCCAAGCTACAAAGGTAATACTATTGTACCTAGAGCTTGTCGCCCAACATTATCAAACCCATGAATAACAACAAAAGAAGCATTAAGAGAAGATGAATCGATATTAATCTTAGGAAATAGATTGATGCTACATACATTGAGCATCGAACCAAGATCAATGAGGGTACATCTAATACCAGTTTTATTAATGTTAACTATGATCATTAAAGGGTCCACTTTCTTTTGTACCTCCAAAGGCAAGAGTTCCTATGGATAGAATGTGATAGTCAATGAATTTGCATGAATATACACCATCAACACATTATCATTTGTCGGCCTAGCAGAAGAAGGTAAGAGGATCTTTTGCAACGCTTCATGAAGCATACCTTGATAATCTAGAGAAAACTAAAGCAAGTCCCATAGTGAGATCTTAGACGGAGTAACTTGGAGTTTCTCGACAAGATTGCAATCACTAGGTGCTTTATTCATAGGTTTAGGAGCTTGAAGAAGTATTGGTTGTTTATTCATTCTATTCTCATAAGTATGGGCTACCGCTCTATAAGAGGGAGCCTCAAAAAGATCAAGTGAATCACCATCAAATGGAACATCATCAATGGAACAAACCCTTTTAGGAGAAGGACTATCTAGAGTCACATAAATAATTAGTCTCTTAGGCCTTTGAGGGGCAGCAGAGACATAGATTACATTTATGGAATCTTCACAACTAGTAGAATAATTATTTGAAGACATATTATCAACATCGATCCAAACATGATTAAATGTGGAAGGAGATTCATATTTTGCTAATGCATCATGTCTAGAAGAGAGTGCATCTGAACAAAGATCAGATTCATCATTCACAAATGAAAAGTTTCTAGGAGAGAATGCATTGGAATGAAGAGAAGGTAGAGTAATATTAAGAAAAGTATCAATGATTTCATCTTCTTGCAACAAGATATCCTCCAAAGCAAGAGGATTCTCATGAGAAGGATCAAATATATGAAGTGACATGGGTAAAGCCAAGTCACCATCACATGCATGAAATGAAATATCATTAATATTTTTAACAAAATTAGACATTGAACTAATAAAAGAAGATATTAAATTCATTACGATTTTTTTGGTATTTTCTATGTTCTAGTCATTCATATTTTCTGAGGCCTTAAGAGTGGAATTTGAGGTCAAAACTTGCATCAGTCCATAAAAATTGACTTTTGAAGGCAATAGTAATTTAGGGATTGAACTAGTTCTCTAGGAGACCTTTCCAACAGTGCAAACAATTCTAAATTTAGAGCATCGAGTCAAAAGCAATGGCCCCGCCAAGTAGGGGTAAATAAATTCCTAGTTTTTTGAAAAATACCTTCTTCATGTCAAGTTCACCAAAATGTAGAGAAGGGGGACTCACTACTCACGAGTTCTCTTCATTCAGAGAGCTTCACGAGGTGAACTGCCCTAAACTACCTCAGGAACAATAATGAAAGTTTCTAAATCCGAAAGAACAGGTCACATACATTTCCTTGATAGACTAACAAGCTCTTGGCCTAAGGATTGCAACACAGAATATGAATGATAGTACGGCGCGCTAGCATCTGAAAGGTGCACTGGTGTCTCATATAGACCAGAAAGTGAGAATGTCATAGAAAATACAAAGTGGCTACTTCTACTCTAATTGTTAAAAACCTTAGAATGCAAGAAAGTGGTGGAATATAACATAACTAAAATAGAGTGAAGAGGAAATAACAATGATAAGGATAAGAAAGGAAAGTCTTACAACCATGCAAGTGACGAAGCCTCCAACATGTGAATGTCTCCAATACCTACATGTGTGATATCTAGAGAGAATGTTGGGGTTGTATAGTGGTTTTCCACAGTAAAACCCCCATTTTGGTGTTCCCACCTCCATAGACAAACAAAAGATAGAGAGAAAGAGTATAACCGAAATGGAAAAAGCATGCGGTGAAAGAAAAACCCATTCAGGAGTAGAACCCACACCACCAAGCATAAGTGATAAAAGAAAAACTCACTTGAGGAGAACCTATATCACAAAAGAGGTGATAAAATCAATCCTCGCTCAAGGAGGAGAACCTATATCACAAAATGTAGAGATGCAATGGAAGGGATATGTGGAATCCCAAGATGCTCACAAGCATGAAGCAAGAGAGATAGGGGAGAAAGAGCCAAAGGAATTGAAAAGAGGGAGACAAAGAGAGCTATAAAATCCAAGAGTGAGTTGCAAAAGGATTGTTGTGAGAGCTCGAGGGTGTTATGGAAAGTTATGTGTGAGAAAGATTTGCATAGTAGAAGGCTAAATCCAAAGCAAGAGAGAAGCTAGAAGCAGAAGACTGGAGCTAGAACAAGTTAGAGAAAGTTAGAAGATGTAAATGGAGTGAAAAGACTACTTTTAAGGAGATTATAGAAGCTTCTTAAGTTGTTACAAGGTGTCCCAAGCCATTACCAATGACAAAAGGAGGTAACAAGTGGCAATAATGCACAAAAATGGTCATTTGAACATTGAAACATCGCAAGAAACTAGTGTGGTGCATGGATGTTCATGCGGCATGCTAGTGTCTGAACACATCATGCTACAAAATGACAAGAACAAGAAAAGTCCAAAGTTCAATGTAAAGCTGACGCATGAAGGTAGCTAATAAAAAGGGGTGTTGGAGCATGTTGAGAGGAAAAAAGTCTAATGTAAGGGCCAAAATGAGCCTACTCGGGATGCTAAGGGAGTGGACACTAAAGTGGATGCAAAAATGTATGTGAAATTGCAACGGGTGGAATTTTACACCTATATAACAATGTATCTTCATAAGGCTTCTACAATCTCTCAATCCATTAATGAAGAAGCTCAATTTTTATTAGAAAAGATTGTTGTGATCAAATCAGATCTTGGATTGGATTGTAGTGTATCAGGTGAGGACACCTATTGGGGTTCATCTCTATTGGTTGCAGTGTTGTCTCATCTTTTTAACTCTATAAAAATGATTTGTAGTAGCTTGAGGGAAAAGGAATAATCATCAATCATCTTCAAAGCAATAGTTTTCTTTTCTATTAGAGGATTAGAGTAGGTGAGGAATAGGAATATTGTTATAGAGCCTTGTTTCGCTCTTTGGAATATTAAATTATCAAGACTATTAATCAGATTGGCATCCAGCCTTTGCTTTTATGTGATTTATTACAAGAACATGTGTAATAGCAAGGAGAAATCTTTGGGATTGTGCATTTATGGCCTTTTTACAAATTTCTTTTTCCTATTCTATGCATGCCAAATGCTCTATGTCAAGTCTTAATGATATAGTCTTTGTGTTTTCTTTATATCCCATTAGCTTTTATGATTGATGCTATCTTTTATAAATTGAATCATGTTCATTGTACTCTTTCATTTTTTGTAGAGATTAAGCTTAAATTCATATTATGTTATAAGATGAAAATGGTTATGTAAATATTCAAAATATTCAGTTAGTACTAGGTCTCTTATTTATATCAAACCTTAATGGGTGCTTCACATGGAGAGACTTGAATGACTACATTGTGCTCATTCAGGCCTTGGTTGTTCGTTCTCTTCCCAAAAATAAAGGTTTTGTAGCATTTTGTGTCTATTTTATCTGGAGTAAGAATCTAATAGGCTTTAAAATCTTGTAAAACCTTATGCACATTGCCACCTTTTCTTTTTATTGCATTTCTCTTTCCCATTTTCCCAAGCATAAATAAGATTTGGCTTCTATAAAAATCTTGGAGTTCACTCGATGAGGTGCAAGTTGGTCCCCCACTCACTTAATTTCCCATGAGGATATTTGAGAGAAGTGCAAGCTTTCATGATCAATAATAAAATTGTATACTGAATGAGTTTCTTTTCTCTATAACTTTGGGTTCAAGTTGTTCCATCTATTCTACATATATCTATAACATTGTTGACCCAATCCTCTAGCTAATGTTTTCATTATTTTGTAATCCTCTACTCTTAGTTTCATAATTTTCCTTCCTACACCTTTATGATCCAGGATTTTCAACCATTCATCTATAAGTGCATCATTTTATTTAGACACTTTGCTTATTGAGAGAGCAACTAATTTCTCCCTCTCCTCATATTCTTCCATTATTTCTCCTTTGAATTGTTCATTCCTATAATAAGATTCTAGTACCCTTACCTAGAGATCTCCTACAAAAATCAGAGGATTATACTATGTTTCATCTGGCACCACATAGTTGTACAAAAAGTATTCACATAGTTGATCCTGCTCTTCTAGTGTAGAATCAACAAAAACATTACGAAACTCAAATTACTTGCTCATCCCAACTAATTGGTTACTAATTAGCCTACTACATTGAAAACTCTAAAAATTTTCTTACAAAAATAGTGTATATGTTCTTGTTGGAAGTCTACATCTTATAATTTGGGCAGCTTTATCTGCCACTTCTTCCAATCTGATTGCTAATCTCCTTAGCTCAATCACTTTTCCTTCCAACACTTTAGCATGTTCACAATAAAAGTTTATTTTTATTTCCTCCACTTTTCTTTTTCCTATGCAAATTCATCAGTCACGTTCCATAGTTGATAACCAAGAGACCAAGTGGTATGGTGAATTGGGGTTTTTATGGGAGGAGGTTTCTAGTTTGCTACTATGAGTTATACATCCCCTATTTTGTAATGGCCAATTGTTCTAATAGATTGAACTTTGCACGATGTCCATATGTCTAAAAAAATTTCTTCCAATTCTTGTATTTTTGTCTCTTTTCATAACTCTACACTAGTTCTCCCAAATGTTTAATTCTTTCCAAAGCTTCCTAAATCTCTTTATTGACATTTCTATATTTTATAAACATTTCCTCTATTTCCAAAAACTACTTGTTACTAGCCCCTATACAATCATACTCTTCATAATTAGGACTACCTAGGGATTTCTTTTGTGTTTTCTTGGAAAAAAACATCTTCTAATTCTGAATCAAAAGTGGTAGAAACATATATCTTCCTCTTCATAGGTGTATGCACATTTCTAGGGATATTTCCCTTCCCTTTAGAGTTTGTTTCAACAAACATCACATCTTCTTCCTTCTATGTTTTTCCCTTTTCCTCTTCAAGTTTTTCCACACTCCCCCTCATAACACCTTTCTTTTTCAATTGGCCTAAATGCTTAGGTGTAGGTTTTTCCTTCTCAACATCCTTCTTTTTCTTTTAACCATCCTTCTTTTTCTTCTTTGTCTTAGAAAGTGTGGATATTGTGGATGTACTGCCTCTTTTGTTCTTGGGATTTGGTGGTTTAGAAGAAGATGGAATTTCTTCCATTGCTAGTGACCTAGACTTTGGCACATTTCACTCCTTGGGCTCACCTTGGCTATGGCTAGGTGAAGCCATAGGTGAGAGAAGATAAATTCCTCTTATAGCTTTAGCTTGTGGCTTTAAAGTTTCAGGTACTACAGGTGCCTCAAGTAAACTATTAATATCTTCACATTTCACAAAATCTTCCTAGGCTACTTGTGGGTATTGAATTATCAAGCTTCTTTTTACTAGCAGGGAAATCAAACAGTGATATGATAAGGTCATGACACTCTATTTCCTTTAATACTTATATGCCATCCTTTTTAGCATATTATAAAGAAAATTTGGCACATTTACTAGCCTATTATGGTGAAGGTGAATAAGCAATTTGAAATGTACAGTATATAAAGTTTTTGGTCTACCATCACAAGTAAGGTATCTAATGACATAGGAAGCATAGTTGGCCTAAAACCATGGAAGAGAAAGTCTCTTTATACCTTGTGACGACGAATCCAAATTTTATCCTCACTCACAAAATTCTTCTCTTGTAGCCACTACATCTACCCTAGTTGGAAACCCTACTCCAGTCCTATGCAACCCAAATACTTGTGCTATGGAAACTTCAGATGCATCTATTGATAACCCTTTTACCATTTCTTCATCGTGCTCCAATGTGGCTGCAAATCTTCTTGCTATGCCATTGTCAAATTTTGTCAGCTTTAGGAGATAATCGAGCCAACCAAATCTTGTGAAGATAGGAAATACCATTGCATCTTCTAGTATTTTCTTGTGTGCTAATGACTCTCTCCTAACAAGATCACCTCCCATTATGAACCTCTTTTACCTCTTCTCAATGTGTTAACCTTGAAAATTGAGCTCAATTTTCAATTCACCACCCTCAAACCCTTCTCTTATTCTAATAATTCCTCATGCATTTTCACTACCATACTATAACTGGAACTCCCCTTCCTCTTCGTATCAACTTAATGGAGATTTAAAATGGGTTATGGGTTCAACTTAGCTCAATATCATAGGATTAGGAAATTGGCAATTGAAACTATCAAAAAAATGTAGGTGCAATTTTTAGGACAAAAAGGGGTTGCATATCATATTAGTTTGTTGGCATTCGGTTTTATTTGGTGAAAATGAAAAAAAATTGTTGAATTGTACCCTCCCCCAACTTAAGGTTTGAAGTGACCTCACTTCAACTAGTGATAAGTGAAGGTATGATTAGAAAATGTGGAAATAAATGTTATGAATATATTTCATGCATAATTTAATATGAAATACATAATGAAAGTGTTAAGAAATCTATGATAATTTACCTTGTGTACCTGTCAGAGGTGACTAACTAAATGTCACGCATGTGAGCTGATTTAAACATATCCACAATATGATTTGATGTGATAGGAAGAAATCACAGGTGAGTGAATGGTGAGGTGGCAGATGTAAGGTGAAATAGAATAGATAGATAATAGTTTATGATGTGATAGTTCAAATGTTTAAAATTTTATTTGATAGCATGAAATAAGTTAGGCATGTTTCGGGTACTTATTATGATAAGATGGATACTGCATGTAAGAAGCTTGAGGTGAAAATGTGTGAACTGCAATTAATGTGGCACCAATTGATTTGAAATTATTTCTGCAAGATGACACTACAAGTTCCTTCAGTATCAAGTCTCGTCTAAATTTTGACAAGTGTTATGCTACAAGTCCCTATGGCATCAGGTCTTGTTTGAATGTTAATAGTTGTATATAAGAAAAGTCCCTCTAAAAAAAGTGTGTACATCATTATAACCATGTTTTGTGTTCTTGTGAGGTAGAATAAGAAATTAATCCTGAGTGATCTCAGGTATTGAGCTATGTAGCTCAATCACTGAGTCACCTGAAGTACTTAGTATATCTATTGCTACTAAGAAATCACTTTGTTTTTCTAAACCTATATCTGGATCATTGAGAGCACCATACTACTAAATAAGAGAAAGTATGAAATCTTCCTTTTGCAATGGTTTCTTATAAAGTTTCAATTTGTGGCCATTGACTAGAAGAGAAAAACTCACTACATCTATGGTGTGCAAATTTACTACTATGTTAATAAAAAATTGGCTGATCTCATAAGGTCTCAATCACCTAGATTGGATTTTACCTTTGAAATCCTTGTATCTTCAATCATATAATACAACCCTGTCTCCTACATTAAATTCCTTTGTCTTGATATATTGGTCATGCCACTTTGTCCTATGCTTTTGTACTATCTTAGTGTGATGGATGGCCTCCATCTTGATTTTATCCAGTACATTTAAATGGTGTAAATTATCCTTTTGAGTTGTGGTTAGATCCATTTCCAACTCTACTACTATTTTTAATGTCTTATACTCAAATTTAATTGGGGAGACTCTTGTTTTTCCATATACTAGCTCATAAGGTGTAAAACCAATTATTTTTTTTAGGTTGTCCTATATGCCCATACTGCTTCCAATAACCTAGCAATGCAATATTTCTTGAGTAATTGCAATATCTTGGTTAGAATACTCTCATTTTTGGTAACCTCCACCTGACCATCAACCTGAGGGTGATAAGGTGTTGAAATTTTGTACCTAATTTGATATTCTTCAACCAATTTAGTGATGAGGTATGAAGTAAATTATGAACCCTGATTAGTCACTATTTCCTTAGGTACTCCATACCTAGTAAAAATGTCCTCATTAAACATTTTTTCTTCCATCTTTGGAAAACTATAATGACTTCACTTCTACCCACTTAGTCAGATAATCAATGCAAACTAGAATATACTCCTTGTTGTTAGAAGTAGGTGAGATTGGTACAATAAATTCCAAACCCCACTTGTCAAAGGGAGCTAGTGTTAACTGAGGTTGTAATGGCATTTCATCAATCCTTATTGGATTACCCATTCTTTGACACCTATTATAGCTCCATGTATACTTAATAGAATCTTTGTGTAAGGTTGGCCAATAATAACCAGTTGTGAGTATTTTGAATATTTATTTTACTGCAAAATTCCCCCCACATGGTTCATCATGGAAAGCCTTCATGATATCAAATATTTTATCTCCCCTTGTGTGCCTTAACATGATGTTGTCAAGTCTAGTGTAGAACTTGAGTAACTAGATATCCAAGAGTATATAAAATACTTATATACCAATTATCTCTTTTACCTTGGAGAAAACTGTGGTAGAATTTGCCCTATCACTAAATAATTTTCAATATTAGCATACCAGGGTACATTTACATTAAGAGAAAACACGTGCTCATCTAGAAATGAGTCATCCACTACTTCTTCTACTAATTTTGTTGGCAATCTTGATAGAAAATCTACCACTACATTAACCTTACCATGATTAAAACAAACAATGGTGCAACAATCTTACTGACGTCCTTAATGAACCTCCTATAATAGCCTACATAACCAAGGAAGCTTCTAACATCTCTTTGCTTTTGTGGAATAGGTAATGTAAAAATGATCTCTATCTTATGTGGATCAACTTGAATCCCTACACTAGATATAAAATTCCCTAAAATAATTCCTTGAGTCATCATCATCAAACACTTCTCATTACTGAGGGACAAATTATTTTTTTTACATCTCTTTAATACCTTTTCTAGATTGCTAAGAGATTCTTTATAAGTTTCCCCATATTTGGTGAAGTCATCCATACACATCTCCATAAAATCATGAGCATAATCAAAAAAGATGTTGAGCATTTCCCTTTGAAATTTAGTTGAAGCATTGCACAAACCAAAGGACAAAACAAAGTAGGCATAAGTACCCCAAGGATAGGTAAATGTTGTTTTGTCTTGATCCTCTAGAGCAATTTTTATCTGATTGTAACCACTAAAACCATCTATGAATTAAAATTACTTCTTCCTTACTAAATAGTCAAGCACTTGATCTATAAAGGGCAATGGAAAGTGATCCTTCCTAGTGGTTGTGTTCAATTCCATATAATCTACAAACACTCTTCATTTTCCACCTTTCTTAGGAATAATGATTAAAGGTGAGACCCATTCACTATCAGATATAGGATAAATGAAGCCTACATCAAGGAGTTTTTGAAGTTTGGCTACGACTATTTCTCTCAAGGTAGGGTTCATTCATCTTTGAGGCTATCTAATGGGTTTATAACCATCATTTATATAGATCCTATGTATACATAAGTTAGGATCTATACCTTTCATATCATCGAAATCCCATACATAGGCTGTTGTGTGTGCTTGTGTCATGTCTTAGACTTTGATGCTTCCTAAATTTACTTTATGTGGAACCGATTTATGGATAATTGTGTATGGCTGAATAAATATTATGTTATTTTGAAAGATGAAATAAGTAAATGGTTATTTTATTTCAAAGTGATACAATATAGAAAATTTTATTTTGGAATGATAAATTATAGTGCTTCAACTATTTGGACACTAACCTATTAATGGGAATCTAAGTTTTCATGAGTTGTAGGTTGTCAAAGTCAAGGGTGTGGTTAAAGTAGAGGAGGCTAACTACTTGGTAGGGTTAAGATGGAGTTATCTCTCTCACACACACAAACACTTAGAAATCCTATAGTCACATTAGAATGGCATTAATTAATCATATTATAATGCTTCTTATTTTATAGTTGGTTATTTAATTAATTGGTGGTTAAAATTAAATGCTCTAAAAATAGAAGAAATAGTTTTAATTTATTTTATTTCTTGATTTTATTTGAAGAATAAAATTATTATTATTTATTGTTTTATAAATAATTGCAATGCAAGCTAATAAATCATGTTTGTTATTAAATATGAGTTTTACTTGATAAATTAGAATAAATCATAGAAAAGAAAGCAAGATTAAAAAACAAAACAACGAGAAAGAAAACAATAGAAAAATAGAAAAAAGGACTTAAATTTAGGAAATAAAACACAAAAAACAAAGAAAAATAAAAAAAGAAAGAAAGTAATCAAAGAGAATGATCTCTCATTCTCTCTACACACAAGATTCATTCACAATTTTCAATAAAAACAAAAATAGAGACAAAAGAGTTGGGGATTGGGTAAAATGGAAAGAAGAACAATGAAAAAGGAGAGAAGAACAAGAAGAGAGTCAACAATAGGATAGCATTTTTCTAGGTTTTTATGAAATTCCATTATGTCAAAAACCCAGTTTGTGTGAATAATGTTTGTTGAACAATCTTCATTTTTATGTGAAAGGATAAATCTCTTTTTTGTTACTAAATCGATTAAATCAGTACCCAAAATTGTAATTATGCATTTTGAT
Source organism: Sequoia sempervirens (assembly GCA_007258455.2). Lineage (NCBI taxonomy): Eukaryota > Viridiplantae > Streptophyta > Pinopsida > Cupressales > Cupressaceae > Sequoia > Sequoia sempervirens. Next base: position 17,191 of record VDFB02067610.1, on the reverse strand, counting down.
GTTCAAATCATTATTTTTTGTATGATAAATTAAGTATTATGGTTGTAATAAAACTATACATTTTTATTGCTATTATATATATACACTAATGGAAATTAGAAATGAAGTTTTGCATGCTCACAGAGCCTCAGAACAACAAGATAATTAAACAAATATCTCATTATGTATGTAACTCAAAGAAATAAATAAAAAGAACCTATGAAGAGAAGATCTCTACCTTTTCTCTTAATGGTCCCACAAATCTTCCTTAAATCTATGGCTGCCTCCTCAAGCTTTCATTAGTTTTTTATTATGCTTTTATTTGCTAGAAAAATGGAGATTTATGAGTATATATGCACTTATATATGTATATGTGCCAATATACTGTATGTAATTGCTTATATAACCATTCATATAGTTGTTCAAAAACTTTTGTTGACACAAAATCAATGCTTTTATGTTTCAAACATAACTGGAATGAAAATTCCTCTTGTAGATACCTTTTTGGATTCTCACATGTCTTTTAAAGATAAACCATGACTAATGGAGAGTATAAACAGTTGCTCAAACAATTATACCAATATGGAGAGTATAATATTTTGACTAATGGCACCATATTACGATCACTTATATATGCCTTTTCAAATTATTCAAACTCTAAAATATGTACTAAATACTATAAATTCGTTGCAGTATAATTCGTTGATAATCAATTTTGACTACTATGTATTGTATTTTTCTTCTCTGGTACCGCCGATAGATATATATAATGAGAAATACATATATAAATATATATATATGATGTTGTATGAACATTTCTTTTGTATATGTGTGTTGTGTGTGATTTTCAATTAGACAGTGTTGTATATGAAATAATATATATATGTTTGTTGTATATGTCTTTGTTGAGAAATGCCATTTCATGGCAACTTATTTATTAATTATTGTAGGGTTGGAAAATAAATATATATAGATATATATGTATGCATTCATTTTCTATAACATATTTATATTTATCATTGTTGTAATCAGTTCTTTATGAAATTTCCCTCTATATATAAATCAGTTTTAAGTTAAAACCATTAAATAAGGAAAAATATATACCCAAAACCATTAAAATTTAAATCAGCAATGAAGAAAACTAGAAAATTCATTATGTTCAATCAGATATTACATATCAAAATTAGAAAACATCTTATTCTTGAAAGATCATGACATACCACTGAAATGGTGAACTTAGTCAAAGATTGTAAACCAGAATAGTATAATGGTTGACGTAACTTTATTTTTCTAAAAGAACACTTTTTTATTGTATGTTTTCTTTAGAATTAAGTGAAATGGTGCACTATTTGTGTAATTTTTACTTCTAAGACAAGATGCCAAATGTGGTCTCCCAGAGATGGTAATTTATTTTTTTCTAAATTACCACTTTTGTTTATTATTGCTTGGCCAAGCTACTATACCATTGAAATAGGTGGATTTGAAAAGCCTAGATTTTATGTTATATATGTCTCTATCACATCTTGTATGCAAGAATTATGTCATTATAGTTTATGAATTCATATAGACACCAAGCACACATCGAGAGATTCCCTCCTACTTTTACTATTCTAGGTTGCTAGGCTCCTTGTGCAGGGTCGGTGCTTTCTTCGAGTTAGGAAGAAATCCAAGGAAATCTACTTTGTGGTTGGGTGGAAAAAGCACCTTAACCACACTCTTGGCCTTGGATTGCAGAAGACCATTGGGGTCATGGTGGTTGAGGACAAAGATTCTTATGCTATATGATTTATTATGGATATATTTCATTGTAATATTCTTGTATTGCTTGCTTAGCCAATCTGTAAAATGTATATTTATCTTCATGGATCTAATTGATGTATTGATGCAAAATATTTTAACTTGTAACATTGAAACAAATGTAAAGTAACACCCTTTTTGGTGTATGTAAATGAAATGTAACACTCTTTAATGTATGAAATTTATACTTTGTTATTGGAAAACTTGCTTTTTTGTGCAAATATGGACATTTTATTCAATAAAATGTTTCACTTTACTTATTTGGAATAAGCTTTACTTTTTGGGAATACTATTTTAGTATGTCAGTTCTTTGCACTTTACAGCTTGCAACATAGTGTGCAAGGAATTCTATTGTTCTCCATTCAATGCATTGTTTATGTTTAGCATTTTTTCTGGCATGACTTCTAGTTTTTTAGGTGATTCTTTCACAAATGAGAGGTCAAGGATAGGAATGATCGGCACAAACTATTGTGGCAAATATTTTAGATATTTTTTCTAAGGAATTGATAGGTATAATACTTTGCAAGGGGTCTTGTAGGCATGTGATACAATCCTATTGTTGTGAGCTCCTACCACAATCATTTTGTATTTTATGAGCAATCAGCCCACCTTCATCCTATTCATCCAATAGAGTGTTGCATTTATTGTCATCAAAGTTTGTAGAGAATAATTATCTTCCTCATCCATTTTCAGCCAAATAGTTTGCTTAAAATCAGCATAAGGATGGGTTGGAGGATAGAGGACCAATTTCTTAGTCATAGTCCCATTAGATATTATCATATTTCCAGACCTACAACCTATGAATGCATTAGTTGTAGCTAACCATGGTCTACCTAGGATGAGTGGATATCCTACAAGGTTAACCTTTGGTTGTAAAACCATGAATTTTGCAACATATTCCCAAGAATTTAATGCAATAACTAAATCCTCAATGATTCCTTTAGGCTTGGTTGTTGACCTATTAGCCAATTGTAGAACAGTTTGGGTAGGTCTAAGGTTGGCTAACTAAAGTAATTGCATTGTTTCTTTAGTCATGACAATGATTTTTGCCCCTAATTATATCAAGGTGTTCTTGATAAGGGCCCCATTAATCTTAACATCCACTACTAGACTACTAGGGTATGTGTATTTAGGGATAGTTATGTTCCCTAACATGATATCTACAAGGTTTCCTAGGTCTATCTTTGAAACCTTAGTAGATGATTTGCTAATAGTGGATGTCCTCTCTCCTCTTGGCCTCTTAGTGAAGGTTCTAGAATAATTTCTTTAGACCCTAAAAATTCCTTCAAATGGTATTTGAGAGATATCCCCTTGCCCAATAAGATTGAGGGCATCCATACAAACCTTATTAACTCCTCTCAAGAATACTAACTTGAGGGATTCTTCATATAACTTGTTCTATGGGTTTTTCTTCAAGGAAAACTAAAATCTCTCCACAATCTTCTAATGGCTCATCCTACTTCTATGAATTTTTTAAAATTTCATCTCTCCTCCTAGAAAGTCCTCTGCAATAGTCTTGGTACTTCTCCAAGAACAATGTTTTCATAATTTTACAATTAGGAACAACATTTGTGAAGGGAAGAGCTTGAGCCTATGAGCATCAAAATTATAGTTATAACTCCTACATTAGACATCAAATTCAAACAAAAATGTGCATGGATCTTCATTCACCAACCCATAAATGATTGGTGATGCTGAAGGAAGGATATTCTTTAGCAAAATATCCCTTTTCTCGGTTGGTGATTGGAAACTCAAAGGTTACACATTCAGGATCATCCACTACATCACCCATGGTTCGATATGTTCCCTCTATAGGTGTAGTATATTTTGTTGATAGGGAAGATTTTTCCTTAGTATTACCCTCACTTTGACTATTGGAATCGCTAATTTCTACTATGGCTTCTTGGTATCTAGAGGGGAGGAATCTACCCAAAGAGTCTCTCTACCTCCACATACAATAAATATGGCTTTATATAGTAGCGGTCCTACACAGTGTTAGTATAACTTCTTGATATGTTGAAAAGATTAAGTCTAATAGTCCTAGTGCTGAAAACAAAGTGTAAACTATGAAAGCTTGGAAAAACAAGTCTATGAAGGTAGCACCATCCCCAAAAATGACACCAAAAATGTAGAGTCTAAACTAGTGTCTTATAAACTTGGTAGAAACTAGTATACAATTCAAAGGTATAACTAGCTAAACAGTCCACTCAAAATTGTAAAGACTTCATTAAATTATCAACCAAGGTTTATTAGAACATATAGTTAACACCATCATAAGTTTATAAACCTTGGTTGAAAATTTAATGAAGTCTTTACAATTTTGAGTCCACTAATGGCTATGGGTGCCTACATCATACCCTATAGCTAAACTATTGTTAACAAAGAATTATTGAAACTAACTCAAAACTACTTAATTGGTAATTGAAATTATTCTAACCTCTAGAGTACTACAAATTATTTAAATGTATTAATGCATATGAACAATCATTATTGATATTTACAATATGAGAATCTATTCTAGCTTACATGCAATTTATAAAGCAATGATTTATATCTAAATAACTACTAATAGAAATTAACAACTACAAATGTAGTGAAGAACAGTTACCTTGAGTGGCCCGCTCAAGTGGCTATCTTCACTTAACTAAAACCAAATCTAATTCTTTAGATTCTACTCATTCATATGAGCTTAAAATTCATTCATTATGCATCACAAAGGATTACACAAAATCTTCCTCACATATTGTATTCAAGGAAATCATTTTTGAATAATCAACATATTTGTAGATGATAACTGAAAACTTAAAAGTAACTAATAACAAAATACTAGTCAACCAACTATCTAAGGACTCAACCATCTATTATATACAAGCATGGGGGAGTTTATTCTAAACACAACTCCTAACTAAAATCATTAACTATAACTCCCTTGATATCATAGTATGCAATTAAGATTGAATTATTCAAACTATAACTAAAAATAGACAAGAGTTCTAATAGAATTGAAACTCTACAAAACATATTTGCATGTGGAACACACACAAAATTATCCAAAATCCTATCAATAAAAGAATTCATCTTCTCTAACACTTTATTAACTACCATAATGATGCACAACTAACTCAATCAGATTTCTCCACACCATAATTATTACACTCAACTTGATCTGGCACTTCCCTTATTTCGCTATCCAAGTCCTTTTGTTGCGGGCTATAGTGTCTTCTCAGGATGCTCAAGGTTAATACACAAAACCTATACACAAAACTAACTACCATGATTAAACATAAAATTTCATCCAAATTTCATACATACTCACATATAAACCATGCAATGCTACTATATCATAACTATATTTCCATTACTATAATTTAGGTCCAAGTTTGTATAATAAACATGAAAAGATAGCATAGAAGAGGAGTATTGTCTAATAATGTCTGAAAGCATGCATAAAAAAAAAAAAAAAAAGTTGATAAATGAACCCATCATTCATGAAGATGTTGAATGCTTAATGCTAACTCTACTTGAGTATATGCAAGTAATTTGAATTTTTTATGAAATGTTATTACAAATCTTCAATTTCATGAAGTTGTTAAGTGACATGTGAATGATCGAAATTAAATTATGTTTCAATATTTTGAATATTATCCAATTTATGACAATCATAGGCCTTCATGTTAAACATCAATTTACATAATGAACCTTGAGTGAACATAGTGTTCCAAGACCTGGCATTCAAGAAGTTGTTGAATGCTTAATGCTAACTCTACTTGAGTATATGCAAGTAATTTGAATTTTTTTATGAAATTTTATTACAAATCTTTGATTTCATGAAGTTTTTAAGTGACATGTGAATGATCGAACTTAGATTATGTTTCAATCTTTCAAATATTATCCAATTTATGACAATCATAGGCCCTCATGTTTAACATCAATTTACACAATGAACCTTGAGTGAACCTAGGTTTTCCTGGTGGATCTTTCAAGAACTTGGTAGGTTCTCATGGTCCTCTATGAAAATTTATCTTCCTATTGGTGCACATGTACAACATTTGCATCAACAAAAGTGGCACTAGAAGGAGGGCTATTTGTGTCCTTAAGCCAGTATGGGTGTCCCAAATTTTACATAGTCAAAGTTTGTTTGCGAGTTAAGGGTTTAAGAAATCTTAGAATGGAAAGTGAAAAAGAGATGGAAAGCTTCAGAAAATTGTTAACTAGAGGCTTTTGAACCCTTGAATTTTATCACTTTTGGTTGGGTTACAAAGTGAAAAATTCATGACACAACTGACCATAGAAAAATTTATTGTAAGGTTTTCTTGACAAGGGTAAGTTTGGCTATTCATAAGGTGATTTTGCTAATGGAGGCATCCTTAAGTGTGAAAAGGGGGAGTTGTTACTAGATCAGTGTTTGAATTCTGGGAAAATACATAACCCTAGTGGAGAAATACATAACCCTAGTGGAGATAGAGATTTTAGCAATTTAACTATTAGATTAAATGAATTTGCTAACTGTTATTATTATGTGGAAATCCTGGAAGTTTTGCAAGTGTATACACCTAAAAATGGTCACATCGCATTATCTGGTAATTAATTAAATATTTTTAATATTTAATTAAAACTCTGAATTCCATTTATGTATAAATGAATTTAAATAGTTTATTTATATTGTTCATTATTTCATTTCGATTAAATAAATAAGTTTATTTAATCATCTTTTCGTATTCATTTCTTAATTAATTAAATAAACATTATGGTTTATTTATATTAATTATCATATAATCTTAGTTTGAATATTTTATTCAAATAAAGATTATAATATTCTTCTTTTCTAAATTAAATCTTCTAAATATCATTTATAATTAAATATTTCAAATATTTAATTAATTCCTCTAATTCAATTTTAATATTTATTTATAATTAAATATTCCAAAATATTTAATTAATTCTTAAATCATTTCAAATTCTTCAAATATCTATTCATAATTAAATATTTCTAAAATATTTAATTAATTCTTCTAATATTTCATATTCTTCTAAAGTCACATTATAATTAAATATTCTAAAATATTTAATTAAAACTTCTATAGTGCAAAAATCAAAAATCAAACTCATGAAATTAAATAAATTTATTTATTTATTTTGGGGATTATCTTCAACACCCATGAAACAAACTGCCCAAACAGAAAATTTAATTTTCTTTGTTTTTGTGCAGGCTTGTTCCCGTGGGTTGAAGACAGGAATCCATCCTTCTCTCCAACCTCTCAACCTCTTCCATCTTCTTCTCAACCTCTTCATCTCTTATATTTCAATTCTACCAGACAATCTTACAGCCGTTGATCCTTGCTAGCCAAGATTTTCCCTGAGAAAAGCTATAAATATGACTGTCAGGTACTCCAAATCATATGGAAGTTTTAAGCAAGAAAATTATAGTCAAATTGCAAGTAGTATAAGCATTCATAGCACTCATAGCATTCATAATATTCACAGTATTTTCATAGCATAGCAATATTAGCATAGAATCATGATATCTTCCGTTTACAGCCCCTATGCATAATCCACAGCCACTGTCCATATCTATATCAGCAATTTCACTCCACCAGCATATAGGATAGAGAAGCATTTTCCTTTTTGCATACTCATTCTACAGGTTGCCATTCGGAGAAGCTTTGCTTACACAATCTGAGAGCAACAACTTCCAAAACAAATCCCTAGAGATAGAGGAAAATGAAACGGCTCTGAAGAAACTCTGTTTGTTTCATTTGAATTCAATTTATTTAGTTTACTTTGGTTTAATGTTTCATTTTGTGTTTTGTTTAATCTATTTAGATAACTCATATTAACATTAACACATTTTTGGCACCCACCGTGGGGCTCTTGCCCCTAAAATTAACATCTTTTTGCAGGTTTCTGTGACAGGTTACGGACAAAAATAGTGGATTAGCGCAAGGAACACGTCTCTGAAACTTCACACCCAGTTCAACGCACTTGAGAACTTTTGCAACACCCGTGAAAGATTTTGCAGTGCCCGTGATAGATTTTGTAGCACCTGTGAAAGATTTTGTAGCGCCCGTGAAAGATTTTGCAGCGCATTTGAAGGATTTTGTAGTGCCCTTAACACCTTTTGCAACACATTTGATACCTTCTACAGTGCTTATAACAACTTCTACAGTGCCTATAATAAATTCTATAGTGCCCTTAATGTTTGTTATAGCGTAAATTTTAGAGCATCAGTAATTTGTAATCTGTAAGTTCAAAACAGTTTAACTGAATCCGACGCAACCGCAGATAGTTAGTAGTTTTAAAAGTAAAATAAAGCAATCCTAGGGTAGACACATAAAGTAAAAAAAAAGAAGCAATCCTAGGGTAGACACATAAAGCAAAATGAAGCAATCCTAGGGTAGACATTGTATATTTCATTTTGGGTTAAAAAGAATTTTTTGTTTATGTGAAGTAACATATGCACTTAGTATAGAAAATCTTTATTTTTGGATTAAAATAAATCCATGATTGATTTGTTTTTGGTGATAGGCCTATGCTCTCCCCTCAACTAGGTGATCAAAATTTCAAACTCACCTATTTCCATTTATGCAATTTCCTATTTTATTAGCACCCTTTAGAAGGCCTGCTGTAGTGGGAAAAAGTACTCACCCTACAGGAACGACCTAAGTGGGAACAACTAAAGCCAAGTTTTCTAACCCACTATAATCAAAAGTGGATGGTTGATGAAAATCCCATTCGATGGTAGTGTGCATTGATAACCATCCCCAAAGCCTTTGTTCTAAAGGTAGGGAGGTCTCTCGAGGGAGTCTATCATTTGCCGCACTGAACAAAAACCCTTACTAAGAACTTAGTGTAGTATCTTACCGAGTCAGTTTCCAAACATTATATTAATCACAGTGCAGGGGAGGGAAGAATCTACCCCCAAGATACTCACCATATAACTGCCAAGGATTGTTTGCTCAGGGGATCCGATATCCACTTTCGTCACTCTAAGTACACACCTGGAAAAGAAAAAAACACGGGCGCCCTTTTGGGGGTGACACGGTTGTGTGAGTCGACGCAGTTCTAAGATTTGGGCTGTTGATTACTATGATGACCTACTTGAGAACTAAGAGTGAGTCTGTTTGAAGTGCTTATCATGTGTAAAAATTGTTAAAACATTTTTTGAACAACATTTTGATTATACACTTGATGTTTAGCATAGGATTTAAGACAACTATTTTACAACTTGTTTGATGTGTTTTCAATACACTAATTCAGATAAGATCATCTAAAACACTCACTATCACATTGATTAATCTCATGTTACGAGATTGGAAATCCACAACGTTTGTAAAGAAATCAGTTTTCAAAAGGATTAAGAAGCCAAAGAAACCCCTCAACCACAAGAAACTATTGAAGAAGCAACAATTCTTTTATCAAAGCCGAAAAATTTTACTTAAATATAGAACCTTTCTTCATAGATATCATGATTGTGTTAGAGGTCTTTCAGATGATTATGCCATAGAACCTTTGTATTCACAAGCTTACTTTCAAAGAAGAGACCTTTCTCAAAGGCATAACCATAGTCAACGCATTCGCTTTTGTTATATTCCCCAACCTGCAATTGAATATTCTACTCATCCAAATCAAATTTTGCAATAGAGAACTTAGAATACATTAGGCATCTATCACAAAATCCATTCTTTTACAAAGCTATGATCAAAACTTCATAAAGTGCAAAAACCATCCTTTTCTTGATCTTTTGCTTGCATTCCCTCTAACAGGATTTTCATCCTTTCACTTAGGGAACAACACAAGCTAAAGATTAGAAATTTTGTGTAAGTCATAGAATCTTCGTTCTATCCTGACTTTCATATATATCACATAAATTGCACTATTTCACTCTTTTGATCAAAAGCAAGTAGAACTTGGAACAAAACCTATGCCTGTCTTCACGAGATCTCAAAAACAAATGGAAAAAGATGAGGGAGAAACCACTACAAGTAAAATGGGTGACCGTAATGAAAAAGAAGAGGAAACGTTTAATCTTGATGAATTAACAGACGAAAAGCTTCAAGAAGCAGAACAAGATCCCCAATTCCATACTCTTATGGAAAAGATTTTAGAACGAAACAAAGAAAGATACTTTCTTTCATTGGCTAATCAAGGAGCTAAGTTACCTCACAATTTTGACATAGAAGGGATTAAACAAAGTCCTGAAACTGCTCCTAATGACTTTAGTGCTCTTAATCAACAGATAAAAGAATTACAAGGGAAAATAAAAGAAATGCAAGGGGGTACAACAAAGAAATATGTTTTGGAGGACATATCTCCTTATCCATTTGATAGGAGTCTTCAAATGATCCCATTTCCAAAACATTGCGAAATCCCTAAATATGATAGGTATAATGGAAAAATTGATCCCATTGACCATGTGAGGGATTTCCGAAATATGAGTCTAGAATTCGCCTATGATGATACATACTTAATGCGATTGTTTCCACAAAGTCTAGGTGTACAATCCATGGAGTGTCTTTCTAAGATCACTCCACCCATCAAAACTTTTGAGGAGTTGATAAATTAATTTATATCACAATACTCCTACAACATTCAACACCAGATAACAATGCTTGATCTTTGTAAAGTGAAACAAAAAGTAGGAGAACCCTTCACTACGTTTTTGCAAAGGTGGAGAAGGTTATTTGCATGATATTCCCGTCCTATTCCTAAAAAGGAAAAGATGGATATCTTTATCAATAGCCTTGATCAAGAATTAAGCTATAGGCTTAACCTTCATTGTCCTCATAACTTTGAAAAATTGATTGAAAACGCAATCACTATTGAAGGGGCCTTGGTTAAAAGGGGAGTGATAAAACTTGATAATCCAAGTACATCAAATCAAAACAACACCGATAAAACAAGGTTTTGGAATAGAAACAAAAATGTTGTCAATGATGGCATAGTAGATGCAAATAATTTATAAACTAGAGCATTTGTCTTCAATCTATCAAATGCTCCTCGAAACAATCAACAAGAAAATACCACTCAACAAGGAAATAACAATCAACAAGGGCAAACCTCCAAGAAAGAGAGCATGACCAATCAAAATACAAATCAAAATCGTGGTAATTTCAATAATAATCTTGGCAATACCCAACCATCAAATCCGTCCAGACCTCCATTCTTTTCAAATCGACGGAGTTTTACTGCTTTGGGTCAATCTCTTGAGTCTGCTCTCAAGGAGCTTCTTGATAATAAGGTTATCACCTTACCACCACAAAGATATTATGAGCCACGAGTCAAACCCCCATCATGGAATGACTCGTATTATTGTAATTATCATCAATGTAAGGGTCATAGAACGAACAATTGTCAAGCTTTGAAAAATCTAGTACAAGATTTAATTGACAATGGTACCATTACAATTGAGGGACATCATACCAATGATGAACATCAAGCATTTAAAGACCCTTTACCAAACTATCAAAAGGGCGAAACATCAGATACAAAAGCCAAAAACATACATAATGTTGAAGACAATATAATCTGTCACATCTACGCAGATGATCAACGGGTTAATGTTATCAAAATCAAGGGAAAACAAGAATATCAATAGGTTAATGTGACAACAAGAGGTCAAGCAAAGGTTGTTCTAAAAGGAATTTCATCTAAAACAACTATTTCTCCTCCAAGTCAGTATAATCTGGTTGATCAACTGAGAAAAACATCAGCTCAAATTTCCATCCTTGAACTTCTCAAAATATCCCCCATACATAAGAATATTTTAGAAGAAGCTCTTGTAAATACAACTGTTGATACTGATATGGATGTAAATAGATTTCAAGCCATGGTGGGACATTTGTATTCCCCCACTTGTCTTTCATTTTCTGATAAAGATGATGCTTCCATGACACATGCGCATAATTCCTCACTCTATCTTGAAGTCATGATCCATAAACACCGAATTAGATGTGTCTTAATAGATGGAGGAGCCGGTTTGAATATTTGTACCTTAAAGTTAATAAATTCCTTAGGAATATCAGAAAATGAAATTGATCCACGAAGGAAGGTAATTATCAAGGAATATGATGATGAAGAAAGAGCTTCTAAAGGATTAATATTGCTGCCTATCAGAGTGGGACCTGTTGTGAAGAACACATTTTGTCAAGTTCTAGATCGGGATATTTCTTATAACATACTTTTGGGTCGGCCATGGATTCATGATATGCAAGCAGTGCCATCAACATATCATCAATGTATCAAGTTTCCATATGATGGACAAGAAATAACTATACAAGCTGATTACAATAGTACCCAAACTTGTTCAAATCTTCGAGTAACTCAAGATGTCTTTGTGCCGCACAATAGGGAAGCTCTTGCTATTTCTTCTTCCAATTTACAAGTCCAATTGCAAGAATTGACAAAGAATTTTGATACTAAGCTGAAGTTTAAAGACAAAGGGGTAGGTGAATATTCACTATCTCTCTCTACTTTACCTCCTTCTCCGAGGTCACATGGACAGCCAACCTTATCAAATCAAAAGATTGCAACAACTTTTACATCTCAAGCTTCTATGCCAATCACAAAGTTTGACGGAAAATTCATTAGAGCTAACACCACTGAAGAAGAAGCTGAAGATAGGGACATCCTAAATTGGCTATATAAAGATGAAGATGAATCTCTCTTGTACATTAAGTTGCCTAAAGAACAATATGGTAAGGGGTACGCTATCATGCAGAAAATGGGCTATGAAGGGAATGGTCCTATAGGAAAAAGAAGAGAAGGAATTGTAGAACCAATTCAACCTATTTCAAAACACTCAAGTGACAAAACAGGACTTGGATATGGTAAAGATAAAGAAGAATCTATTTTACAGCAAACACAATCAACTTATGAAGGAGGATCAGTGTCAGATGAACCTCATGAATCAGTTTTCCAATTGCAAAATAGTTCAGATACTGATTCTAATGAATATGAATGGGACACCATTTATAATGATGAATTTTGGAGAGACAAACAAGTTGATACCATACACAAATATACACCTATTCTCATACAAGGAGAAGGTTCAAGGCCTCCTTTTGATTTTGTTTTACAAAGCAATCATGACTCAAGTGAGGAAGAATCGGATTCTAACGAGATTGAAAATCAACAGGAGAATACCATCATAGACCTTGTCTACCATGATGATGATAACCATATCATGACTTTGACAATTCAAGACCTTTCCCAACCTAATGATCCTATGCATTTAGTTTATCCAGAACTTATTGATTGGGACATTGATGCACCTATTCACATTTCTACATTCCATGATGATGAGGATATTATAAATTTCCTTTGTTCCTCAAATGAAGAAAACAATTGTTTCATTCAAGAATTTCATACTCGTAATTTTGATAAGGATGGTGTCAAGTCTCTTAGCTGCAAAATAAATGAAATAAAAGATGGATCTATTGGTGAAAATCGAACAATGGCAGTAATAGATCAAAACAAGAGAAAAATAAAGAGTGAATCTGACAGTGAAAACCTTTCTGAGGCACTAAAGGATGAGAAACTTGACACTCTTCCCAAGTATTATCATGAAAGATCTTCTATTTTGATCGAACCAATATAATCAATCAATATAAGTACAGCAGAGCAGCCAAAAGTTTTGCAACTTGCAGCATCATTAACAGTTGAAGAAGTCCTGAAATTCATGGAATTCTTGAAGGAGAATCAAATTAACTTTGCTTGGTCATATGCTGATATGCTAGGGTTAGATCCTAATTTTATAATGCATCATTTATCTATCAAACCTGGGACAAAACCTGTAAAGCAAAAATTAAGAAAAATGCATCCACATGTTGCGTTACTGGTCAAAGAAGAATTAAAGAAGCTTTTAGATGTTGGATTCATTTGAACTATTGATTATGTAGAATGGATTTCCAATATTGTACCTATTTCAAAGCCAGATGGAAGGATTAGAGTTTGTACAGGTTTTAGAGATTTAAATAAGGCTTGTCCCAAAGATGACTTTCCTTTGCCCAACATAGATATGATTGTTGATTTAACTGCTGGCCATGCGATAATTCATTAATGGATGGATTTTCAGGATACAACCAGATAAAAATTGCACCAGAAGATCAAGATAAAACAGCGTTTACATGCCCTTGGGGTACCTATTGTTGGAATGTAATGCCATTTGGGTTAAAGAATGCTGGAGCCACTTATCAAAGAGCAATAACAACAATTTTTCATGACATGATGCATACATTCATGGAAGATTACATTGATGACTTACTTGCCAAATATCATACATGAGAAGAACACCTAGAAATCTTATCAAAAATCTTTATCAGAATGGAGAAGTTCAATGTTCGACTAAATCCAAAGAAATGTGTCTTCGGTGTTACATCTGGAAAACTCCTAGGATACATTGTTTCAGAAAAGGGCATAGAGGTTGATCCAGAAAAAGTACAAGCTATAATGGACATGCCACCACCACGAAATATTAGTCAACTTCAATCATTGCAAGGAAGATTACAGTCCATCAGGAGGCTTATAGCTCAACTAGCAGATAAAAGCTTGCCATTTACACATTTATTGCATAAAAATTTCCCATTCAAATGGGATGACAAATGTGAAGCAGCATTCAGTCAGATCAAGCAATATCTTACGCATCCACCAGTTTTAATTCCACCTATTCCAGGAGAGCCACTCATACTCTATATTTCAGCAACAGAAGTATCTTTGGGAGCATTGCTAGCACAAGAAGATTCTATAGGTAAGGAAAGGGCCATATATTATATCAGCAGAACTTTAACAAGACATGAGTTAAACTACAATTTCATTGAAAAAGCTTGCCTTGCAGTAGTGTTTTCTTCTCAAAAGTGGCGACATTATATGTTGGCTCATACAGTTAAGCTAATAACAAAGATTGATCCATTAAAATACCTATTAAGCAGAGCTACTTTAACAGGAAGACTTGCAAAATGGGTAATGATCTTAAGTGAGTTTGACATTCATTATGTAGATCGAAAAGCTATTAAAGGATAGGTCATTGCAGATCAGTTGGCTGAAGCACCTTTACAAGAAGAAAATCCAATGCACATTGAGTTTCCTGATGCAGATGTCTTCACAGCAACAATTCAGAAATCATGGACATATTACTTTGATGGATCCTATACACAATATGGCTCAGAGGCAGGGATTCTCTTTGTTACACCTGATGGACATACCATTTCATGATCATATCGGTTGATGTTTCCTTGCACAAATAACATAGTTGAATATGAGGCATTGCTCATAGGATTGAAAATAGCCTTGGAATGGTGGATTACAGAGCTGCAAGTCTACGGTGATTCACAACTTGTCATTAATCAAATTAATGATGACTATCAAACTAAAGATGATAAGTTGCTACCTTACAAGAATATGGTGGATGATTATAAGAAGTATTTTGTGTCAATTAAGTTCTCACAAATATCAAGGATTGATAATAAAGCTGCAGATGCAATGGCTACCATTGCTTCCTTATTACAACTTTCAAAAGATCAAATTAAGTATGAATTCTTGGTGGAACAATTATTTTCTCCTGCCTATGATAATCCTCAAATCCAAGTCATATGTCATTTAACTAGTTCTGATTCACCTTTATATGGCAAGACTTATACCTATTTGAAAGATAATA
Source organism: Sequoia sempervirens (assembly GCA_007258455.2). Lineage (NCBI taxonomy): Eukaryota > Viridiplantae > Streptophyta > Pinopsida > Cupressales > Cupressaceae > Sequoia > Sequoia sempervirens. Next base: position 1,764 of record VDFB02067610.1, on the reverse strand, counting down.
TCTTACCTTCGGATTTATCCCGCAACCAAAAATGGAATTTCATTCGTCAATCATCCCGTTATACCTTAATTGCCAATATCCTTTATCGACATGGTCTTGATGGTACACTCCTTAGATGTCTTGAACGTGACGAATCTGAAAAATCTTTACAAGAGGTTCATGGTGGTATTTGTGGAACTCATTCGAGTGGTTTGACCTTAGCCAAGAAACTTGTCAGAATGGGATATTATTGGCCTACCATGGAGAAAGATTCTTTTACTTTTGTCAAGAAGTGTTCTAAATGTCAGATTCACAGGAATCTTATTCATGCACCTGTGCAGGAACTGCAACCTTTTACTTCAACATGGCCTTTTTCTCAGTGGGGACTAGATCTTGTTGGTAAAATACATCCTTCATCATCAAATGGTCATAAATTCATCATTATAGCTACGGAGTATTTTACAAAATGGATTGAAGCTGTTCCTTTAACAACAGTGACTGGAAAACAAATATCTTCGTTTATCCTGAATTACATTATTTGTAGATATGGAATTCCTAATTCTATCATTACTGATAATGGAAGGCCTTTCAAGAATTAGGATGTTGATGAACTTTGTGAAAGATTTCACATCTAACACAAGTTTTCTACACCTTACTATCCACAGGGTAATGGTCAAGTAGAAGCTTCCAACAAAATCATCTTGGAGATATTGAAGAGGATAGTAAATGACGCCGGTCGTGATTGGCATGTCCAATTAAATCCAGCTTTGTGGGCATACAGAACAAGCATTCGCACACCAACAGGAGCTACACCATATGCTTTGGTCTATGGAGCAGAAGCAATCTTACCACTAGAAGTTGAAATACCTTCGCTTAGGGTCTCACTCAAGGGATTGATAAGTGATGAAGACTACAGAGTTTCTCGCCTCCAAGAGCTAGAACTGCTAGATGAAATACGTCAACATGCAGCTGATCATTTGAAGGGTTACCAACAGATTATGTCTCGTAGTTACATTCATAGAGTTAAACCACAAACATTTCAAGTGGGTTACTTAGTCTTAAGGGAAAATCCACGTAATCAGCAAGACAGAGAAAAGAAAGGGAAATTTGAACCTAACTGGCTTGGTCCATTTGTCATCATTGTAGCATATGGTTCTGGTGCATATCAGTTATCTACGTCAGAAGGGGACATGTTTGAAGAACCAATCAATAGTATTCATCTGAAGAAGTTCTATGTCTAAAAAGTCTTGAAAAAAAATTTTAAATTTTTTTTATAAAAAGTCCTAAAAAAATAAAAATAAAAATCATAAAAAGTCTTGAAAAAATCAAAAAAATCAAAAAAATCCTAAAAAAGTGCAATAAAGACAAGTGGTGAAAACCTGGCAAACAGGCGCTACTTGTGATCAAAATAGGCTCCTCCATTTATTAGTTTATGTCTTGTTTTCACTTTTGGCATTATCCATTCATATCTATCCTCTGTATATATCTTTCCTATCCATATCATATGACACGGATTCTTATGTTTCATCATGGCTTGATGAAATTTGTACATATCCGTACTCTTTAGGTTGTGTTTACACTGGGGGCAAAATGCATAAACATAGACTGAAGAAGAGAGGGGCAACAAGCTTTTTGAACATTGCAAATAGACACAAAAATGATTTTCCAAAACACAACAAACATTGCCATATTAAATCAACTACAACATGTTTATTCAATGCCAATGGAAATCGAAACAACATGATCCAAACAACTATCGAAATGAGAATATCAATGATGATAACC
>VDFB02067609.1:34813-58136 GCA_007258455.2 Sequoia sempervirens | reverse complement strand
ATTCTATATTCATCTCTACCTCTATATTCCTCTCTCCCCCCATCTCTAGAAATGTCTCCCTCTCTCTATCTATCCATCTCTCTCCCTATCTCTCCTCCCTCCCTCTTCATAGGCCTTCATTGTCTTCTTGATTCAAAGGTTTTCTTTCACTCATTTAAGAGATAGGCCTTCATTGTCTTCTTGATTCAAAGGTTTTCTTTCACTCATTTAAGAGACCTTTGTTGCACAAACAATATCATTTTTTCAATGGCCAACCAATTGAACTCATGTAATACACAAATTTATGCAAAAAATAGACTTAAATTTTCCCTAATTGACATTCCACACCTCTTCGGTGTACCCATTACACACCAAGGTGAAATTGTTAGTAATATACTATTTACCACATATCTTCATATTTAAGTACATAGCCATATCAATAGTATCAAAGTTTTATGAAAACAAACCATTTTAATAGTTTTATATTTATTTTATTTATTAAAATATACAACTTTTCCAATTACTTTAAAGAAATATTTTTTCTTTATTTTATTTTTTCTTTATTTTTTTTCTAATTTTTTTCACTTCACTCTATATTCCTTTCATTATTATTTTCTCATAGTAATAGAACATTTTATTTATTTATTTATTTATACTATGATGCTTAATCATAATATTAAATTTTTATTTTTATTCTTAAATTTATGTTTGTAAGAAGAAAGATTTTTTTTAAATATTTCATATAATTATATTTATTATTAAATAACATTTATTTTATTAAATATTTCAACATGTAAGTGATTGTCAAATTTAATATAAAAGAATAATATAGGGGAGAAGATCTAGTAGTTGAACATCTTAACTTCACGTCTCTCCAAACCTTATGTGTAATTTCAAATCACTCCCAATTTTTTACAAAAGCTTGCTCGTAAGTTCCTACATATAACTAAGGTTAGATCGGTAGTTGTGTGCCAAGTCATGTTTTATTGGTGTGTTAATGTGGCATCACATGATTTGTGGTTTTTAGATCTAAAGAATACATTTCATTCAATTATCAAACTCATAATCAACACTAACAACTTTAAAGACAACTATTAATACTATATTATTAAAAATATTAGACATTAAATCAACAATGCTATCACACTTATTAAAACATGCTCAATTATTGAATCCTTTCCCTTAATATTAAAAAATACAAATAAAAAATTAATAAATAAAATAAAATAAACCCTTCTTTATATTACGTTATCCTTGAAATCTAAGAAAAGGAAAACAAATATGAACCACCTTCAAAGAATCTTATAGCTAATACATAATAAACCCCTAAAAAAGGAGAGGATAAAATAATTAAAAATAAGTAAATTAAAAGAATCTTTCTTTTATTGGCTTAACACTAGAGGAATCCTTGTCGAGAGTTGCATAATCTTCCACCGTAGAATTAGGTAGTTTAGTAGTTTTCGTTTCCCCTTCCGTTCTCAAATTGTACTTGGATGATCTTCTGCCGCATGGATTTAAATCTCCAAAACCATGAGATACACTAGAATACCTAGTTTGAGCGTTGCCAAAGAGGGTGTGGTACAGGTCGCCCGCCTTACGTCCTCTTATTTTCCCTTCAATTATCGCTCCAAATCCACTTATTCAAAACAAAATTTCCCACTCAAATGGGAAAGTTATTTTTTTAATAATGGTGAGAAGAGTCTGACCACATAAGTTACTCAACAGGGACAAATACAATAGAAAATAATTAAAAAAGGATCAAACTCTGATTTTGCTTTTTCTGTACACATGTCCATGTGCTTTTTTAATAGCTCTAAATCTCTATGAACTGGTTGAACTTCAGATCAAAATTCAAGGTTAGAAAATATACAGTGATCATTTAAGTTGTTGATCCAGTCGAGTAGCTTTTTGGGTCCTCTGAATTGCAGCTCTTACAATCGTCTTCAAGGAGGTAAGGGCTAAGGCCTTGTACTTGTGTATTGTGTATTGGATTTTGAAGTTATTTGCATTGTACCCAATTTAACAAAATCCCAGTTTGGGTATTTTGATTTTTTTTTGCATTGAACTTACTGAAAATATTCCCAATTTGGGCAATTTAAATGTATTTGCATTGAACCCAGTCGAATACAAATACCAATTTAGACATTTTGAATGTATTTGCCTTAAGCTGAATAGAACAAAATTTGAATTTGCGCATGATGTTGTTTGTATAGAACCCAAGTGAACTAAATCTCAATTTGGGATGGTTACCCTGAAAGATAAAGAGTCCGAATCCTCTTTTATTGAATCAGTATCCACATGAGATGAGATGAGATGATTTTTAATATCCTTTAGGCCAAAATGGTCCCTAAAACCTCTTAATAAATCAATGCAAGTTGGGATGGTTATGCGGCAGACAACAATGCATATTGTTGCTCAGACTTGAGCACTTAGATAGATTCTGAACTCTATTTTAATTGCATCAATATGCATACGAGATAAGATGAATAAAAAAACAGAACTTTTAATGCTCTTTGGGCCAAAATGGCCTTTAGGACCTAGTGCGTTCACTTTTTAAATCAATACCCAGTGAGATAAAGATACTATGGCATTAATATCCTTTAGGTCAAAATGGTCTGTAGCACCTTTCAGAGTTCATTGCTTGTTTAATTAATATTCTATGAGATAAATCATAAGGCAACCTTTAATATCCTTGGGCAATAATGGTTTGTTGTGCATATCTCAGTGCATGCATTTTAATCAATACCATATGAGATAACATAAAGACAACTTTTAATTTACGTAAGGACAAAATGGTTTGTAGAACCTAGCAGAGCTAGTTTACTTGTTTAAAATATTAATTCTGGTATGTTTATTTTTAGAAAAATTCTCCAAGCTTTGTTTGATTGTTCTGATTTAAGATTTCACGCACTTGGTGGTCACTGCTATTATCAATTTCACTGTGCCTAATATTATTATATAGTGGGCAGGTTAAGAGGAAATGTGTTTCATCCTCTATTTCATTTCAATATGCATGCTTTGTTTGATTGTTTTCGTTTAAAGTTTCAAGTACTATTTTATGGTTCTAAATATCTGTGTATTGTAGCTAATATTGTTAGATTGTGGACAGATTGGAAGGAAATGTTTTTCATCCTCTATTTCATCTGAATATTCATAAATGGGGAAGAAAGCAAAGAAGAAAATCCACAAAAAGCCTGTGCAGAAGCCCAAAAAGTTACCATCTTCCAATGCCATTGCTAAGACTGAGAACACTGAAAGCAATGAAACAATTATATCCGAAAAGGCCTGCAAACACTTGGATAAGGGTATTGATTTGGAAAAACTAAACAGCCAGTTAGGAAAATCATCAGTCCTGCAATGCCAGGGGTGCTTAAAGTGTGGTATTGGTGGGAAGAAGGAGAAGAAAGGGAAGGCTAAACATGTCAAAAATAAAGGAGGGTCTAAGGATTTGAGGTCTTTGCCCTCAGGAAGCATTTGGGTTTGTTTAGCTTGTGGTCAGTTGGGATGTGGGGGTGAAGAAAAGGGTCTTAGTTCAAATGGGCATGCTTGGCAACATTGGCTCTATGCACACCACCCTTATGCTGTACAATGCAATGCCAATGACATCCTTAGGTGCTGGTGTTTCCTCTGCAAAGCCACCGTGCAAGATAATTCTGTTGTGGATGGGGAAGAGAGCTGTCCGACCTTGCAGTCGCAAGCCCTTAAGTTGGTTCAGGAGAAACTGCTCAATCAAACTATGATTGATGATGCCAATGGTGGTGCCATCTGGTCTGAGGAGAATGCGACGAGTGATGTTGAAAGTAGTCAACCTCAGGATCTGGATGGAAGTAGTGAGGATGTTTGCAGTAGGAGTGGTAGGCACATTGTTAGGGGTCTGGTGAATCTTGGTAATACGTGTTTCTTCAATTCGGTTGTGCAGAATTTGCTTGCATTGGATGTGCTTCGTGATCATTTCCTGAAATCTGGTGAATTTCTTGAAGGACCCATGACTTCAGCTCTAAGGAAGCTTTATTTTGAAACAAGGTCAGAGGGGCTGGGGGAAGGAGATCTCACTAAGTCTAAAAAGGGAATGAAAGTGAATGGGGCCATCAACCCCAATGCTCTTTTCCGTGCCATCTGTGACAAGGCGTCACAGTTCAGGGGATTTCAGCAGCAAGATAGCCATGAGTTGTGGAGATATTTACTTGATTGCTTACGTACAGAAGAATTATGTGTAATAAAGTCAAAAGGAACTGTATCTTTGGATTTCAGAGCATCTAAGGACAATGCAAATGAAAACGTGGACCATGTGACTAGTACACCAGATATAGTAACATTAGTGGATCGTGTTTTTGATGGTCAATTGTGTAGCACAGTTTGCTGCTCCAATTGTGGTCATTCTTCAATGGTTTATGAACCATTTTTTGATTTGCAACTGCAAATTCCAACTAAACAAACAGCTGAAAAGGTCTCATTGCCCCGTTACAGAGGCTCATCATCTCCCAAAGCAAAGTTGAAGAATGATGCTAAAACTAGTAAGAATGGACATTCCATAGGGAAACGGAGATCAGGCATTTGTGATGCTCAAGCAGATGTGCCTTATCAGGAAATCTCACCATCCTGTGCTGAAGACAGAAATTCATTAACAGGAGAAAGAGCTGAGAATGTGTCTGCTCCACAAGAAAATATTGAATGGATTGAACCTGCTCTACAAGAAGATATTGGATGTAATAGATCTGCTGGGCAAGAAGATACTGGATGGAATGGATTTTCTCAACAAGAAGATAACATATGGAATGCATCTGCTCCACAAGAAGATACTGTATGGATGGATTATCTTAGATCTGGATCTGAATCTGATGATAATTTAAATCAAGATATCTCTAAGACATCAGAAAATGTGCAGAAAGTTGAGAACTATCATGTAGGAATTGTAATTCCAGAATGTGGTTTTATTGCATCTGATGGCTCTGAAACAGAGCCTCCTCTTCTTGTTGTTGGGGACTCAGATGTTTTGTTACTTCCTTACAAAGAAGCAGATCTGATATCTGGTCAAGGGCTTCAGGCAAAAGGAGATTCTTTGGAGTTGGCTCAGGAGCCTGAGGAAGCTTTAAGCAATCATTTCAATATTGCTGTCTCATCTACAGATCCGGAGCCTTTTGACGGCTTTGGACAACTGTTTGAGGAGGAAGAAACAGTGCATAGTCAGAAAAAAGAAGAAGATGGGTCTGAGGACTTTTTGCACAATGCAAGTGGCAATGATTTTTTGTATACGGACAGCTCTATTGTAGCTACTGAAACAAACAAAGAAGATATGGACACCATTGTTACACCAATGTCGCTTGATAGTTGCTTGATAGATTTCACAAGGGCAGAGTTACTAACTGGAGAAAATGCATGGAAGTGTGAGAGGTGCTATTCTAAGGTTGTAGAGAGTTCTGGCAAGCTTGAAAAGAGAGAAACAAAGGCAAATCAAAGAACGAAAACTAAGAACAAGTCGACTGTAGGATCAGCGATCAGTGTTTCAGATGCATCTTCAATCTGTGGGACACAAGTAAATGTGGAGAAGGAGCAGAAATTAGGCTCACAAGACAAAGTAAGAGATGCACAGCTTAAAGTTCTCACCATCACAAATAATTCTGGAATCTCTGCCCTGAAAGAAGATAACTCTGAGTTCTGTAGTGGTACAATAAAATGCAGTGGCATTGATGAAAGTGTAAAGGACAACTGGCAGGGTATGAATGAAGCAAAACTTGACCATGCTGGGGTTTTGTCCAGTTCATGTCGTGCAGACAGTGAACAACATCCTGATCAGGAAGTACAACATGTGGAAGCAACATTTCGAGGGAAAGAAAATATCCCTGTGAACGTCTCTCTCAATGTTACTTTAAATGATTCTTCTGGTAAAAGTGTTTTATGTAGTCAAGCAGAGGATTATTCCAAGGAGAATTTATCAAGAACTTGTGGGGATGAGTTTAGGGAAGGAATTGATGTGATCACTCAAGCTGAGAGATCTGCTTCCTCAAGCTTTGTTCCAAAAGGTGAAAGAATTAGTGCAAATTTAGAAGGACATAATGTACATACCCCAAAACATAGGTCAGCTGGGAAGGCACATGTACTAGATAAAAGAAAACCAAAGAAAACAGAATTTAATCCTAATATTCTGAAGCAAGAAGCAATCAAAAGATATCTCATCAGCAAGGCACCATCTGTTCTAGTCATACAACTAAAGAGGTTTACACAAGATCTATGGGGTCGTTTAAGTAAATTGAGTGGCCATGTTAGCTTTCAAGAGAGGCTTGATATTGGACCATTTTTGGATCCTAGGTAATTTTGAACACTTTAGATAGCATGCTACTTATACGTCAAGGTCTAACTACATTTTTTTTTCCACATCACATAGTTGTCTTCCTTTTTTCGTCATCCACTTTTTCAGTTTTTGTTCTAAATTTTATGTTAATCTATTTTATCTTGTTTATGATGACTGAGGATTTCAAGTTCGATCTCATAATTGATATTTGCTTTAAAAGTGTACAATTGTTGGGGGTTTGCTGATAAGAAAATTCTTTTCTATACTATGGCTTCACTCTATTTTTTACTTGATTAAACAAAAATATCACATGCCTTGTAAAAATAGGTTATTGTTTTCAAATCATTCAATTCACAGAACTTATAAGCACCTATAGTCTAACCTTCAATTTTTTCAGCCTTTATGCATGCCTTTCGTTGTATAATGATGAATAATAATGTTGTGCCTTGGGCAAATGCTAGCTTGTTTTCCTGACACCTTCAAAAGCATTTTGTGGATATTCCCATTCTGTTTTGTTCACGGACACAAATTGTGCTATAAATGCGGCATATAACTTAGTACTCATGCAAAATGAAAGAAGTAGTTGCATTTGTGGTTTCCTTACTGTGGAACATGTTCACCCATTCCTTAGTATTTGATTCTGTAACTGATAATGTTGTTTTAGCCTTTAGTTGTAAGTTTGTAACCAAAAAATGAACTTATGATTCCTTTCCTATGGAAGAATTTTCTTCATTAGATGGCATTAATGAGCACCTGACACGATCTATTTCAGCATACATGTAACAATAATTTGTTTTATGATTTGTTCCATTTGATTTATCATTTATACTTTCTTTTTGTACATATTTTCCATATTTTGTATACATGGCTACTACTAGAGTTGAAATTAGACAATGAAGGGTGCTATGACCTAGGGCTAGTGCTTTCTAATTTTGAAAAATTGATTAGAATGAAATTGGTGATAGATAAACATCATATGTGCATCACACAGTGTAGGAAACCAAATGTAGCATACAGCTCAGAGTAATCAACTGAAAATATTCAGCTGACTGTGGCAAATGGAGTCAAAGTGCAAATAGATTTGAGCAGTGCACACATAATATATGGTCATTTTTACTGTCCACTGGCATTTCCATAAAGGTCTTGAAAGCCAATAATTAAGGCAACTAGCTATTGTAGATGAGAACCCTATTTACAATTTATATTCATATGATTTGACTGTTACTGGTCAAATTCTCATTTAAATTCTGAGATTCCTTGTGTAAAGATGTGAAATGTTACATTCATCAAGTAGTCTGACATGGTTAACCTAGAGTTAAGGTCTAGGCTTGATCCATAAGAATTTGGAAAAGAAAACTTAACAGTAAGCTGGATTTGGGATTCAGACAGTGAAAATAACTAGTTGACAAAAAACAGAAACGGCAAAGTGAGCTTCTGTTCATGCCACTAATCCACAAATGGACAGGTGTTATATTGCCTCATGGGCTAATACAAAGCACTCACTTCATATTGTGAGCTCCAATGCCGCCACACAGAGCCCTGAAGATGACATGATCTGCAGCAACTCTGCTTCAACAATCAGATGATACCAGCAGCAGCCTCAGGCTCATACCTAGCTGATATGAACCTGCACTCTCTCCTGAATGAAGTCAGAAAGGATATTCTTAAGTGGTTTTTCTGGTTGTATCAAAATATTTGGACTAGACTATAGGGTAAAGAAACTGTTATTCACAAGGAGGATATTGGAGGTTTTAATAGTAATGTTTCTTTTGATGAGGATGTTTGGGAGGACCGAGGAAGTTAATAAGTTCTCCACAATGTTTCAAAATTGGGAAAATTTGGGTGAGAGAATCACTATGCTACAAAAAAATTTAGGAAGATTTGAAGAATAATCTTGTTGAGTTATCAAATTCAGTAGCAACACTATTAAGAACTTTACTGCTAGTCACTTTATCCTCTAAATTGAATTGTAGAAGAGTTAAAGGAAGGCTACCAGAGAAGGGCCTGCAAATAGAACAAGGGCCAAGTCCTCAGTCGACAAGTCAGGCATTATCAATATGGACGATGAGACCATAGAAAGTTCTTTTGAGGAGCAAGTTAACTTCATTGCCGAGGAGTGGCAAGCTGCTTCTAGTCTTCAAAAGCTGGCATATCCCAAAAGGGAGATTTCTCTCTTCTGATTTTCCCCTCTATTTCTTGTATTTGTATTGACTCTGTGCTATTCCTCAGCTTTGTTTTTGTGCTGGTTGGCCGTTTGGGGCTTTCTTAGTTGTTCCACTCCTCATGGGGCTCATTCTTTTTGCCACTTGGCTTTGCTTTTGTTAAAGAGTTTGGGCCCTTCCAAAAACCCATTTTTTGCCCTTTATCAAAAACATCTTTTTAAAGCTTGTAAAATTTATAATTTAATATAAAATTATTCTAGGATTAAATTTTATAGGTATAATAGATTACTTTATGAATTAAATTGGTTGGAATCTTGATTGAACTTTGGTGATAGCAAACTTCAATATCTAATTTTCTAAAACATAATATTTTAAAACACATATCTATATATATAGCCATCCCCTTGCTATCACCAAATTTTTTGAAAATATTTTCCATCCCTTGAAACCCATTCCCCAGTCCAGGAAACTTAGAGAAACACTATGGTTAATTACTACGTAATAACATACTGTAAGTACACAGTTTGACTTTGAAGTACAAAGTAACAAGAAATGGTGTGAGCCAATGACTCTTGCTGCAAATTATGCTACACTAGAGTTCTGAAGGTCTTGATGATGAAGCTCCAGGGGTATAACCTCTCCTAATTTGATCAATCTTCTCAGGGTCAATCTCAGTTTCCCCCAAAATATCAAAATCTTCCTCATAAAGAAATGGCTCCTCATCATTTGTGTTCCATTTGGAATTTGGATCGAGCTGTTTTTTCTAATAGTAAGACATAAAATGTCAAAATCAATTCACAAATAAAAATTGATTTCTAATCACAAAACGGTGATACAAAACTTTGAAATCATTTTAGAAAGTGATTTAAACAAACATAAATTTAAATTTTTTGAAACAAATTAAAAAATCAATTTCTTAGTTACACATGAAGTTTCAAAACCAGCAGATTCAATAGAGGAAAGTGCTCTAACAAACTGCATCTGATCTGAAAAGATACTATGAAGTCTCCCAGGATACTTGAATTACTTGTGAGACTGCTAGAGGTAAGCTTGCAGTCATATTAGCAAAAATATTTCTTGGCAAGAACTCAACAAACTAAGAGAGATTTTTTCAAAAAATTGGGAATCCAAAATATGTAGAAAGAAATTTGAAAAAAATGAAAAAAGTTAAAACCTGCTATTTTAAAAAAATTTGAAGGCAATGTAACTACTAATTACAGTGAGATAAAGAGTAACTACTAATTGCATTGAGAGAGAGTGAAGAGAAAGAAGAGTTTACACCATAAATTTTTGAATATATTGTTTTCACTAATTTTCAGATTGCTGATTATATTACATAATGTATAGTAATATAGTATGATAGTTGATTACTGTTCCTTAGTGATACGTTCCCCCTATTTTCCAGGTATTTTCCTGAAAGGGGATGCTTGGGGATGCAGATAGAATCTCCCCCCCAATAAAAAAAGATGAGGGCATCTCAGGGATGCCCCCTTTGCAAGGGGAATGTCTCCCATTTGGGTATGCCAAGGGAGTGCCAGGCTGCCTCAAGTATCTCTTAATGTTCCCCTCTTAGTCACCATTTAAAACAACTAAAAAAAACATCAACAGATTTTGCTTCATTTACTCATTTTGCTTCCTCATAAATAGGGTTAATGTTCAAAATGCAAAGAACAATAGGCAAACCAAAGAATTTGCAAAGCATAATGTTGAGGGAATGATGATTGTTAACCCTCGTTTTGGTCACATGTGTGATTTATTGCCTATGAAAGGAGAATGAAGGGGTGGTTGCCAAGTGGGAGTCTGAGGTACTACCTGGAATACATTATAGTGGGTAGCACGGTTTGCTAAAAAGAGATATGGTGTTTGCAATAAGACATAGTTTCAAGAACCTCCTCAAATATTTAAGATGTTCTCTCTTTTGTGCCTCTATAGTGATTGGTGATAAGTATGCAAAGATTGTTTATTTGATTTGTAATCTTGCATGCCCATTAGCATGAGACTATAGTGATTCCCTTTTATACAAGAGACATCATATTATTTTTTAAAACCTTATAAAATTTATATTAGTTTAATATTAAATTGTTCTAGGGTTAATTGTATAGGTATAATAGATTACATTATGCATTCAATAGGTTGGAATCTCAAAATGAACTTTGGTGATAGTAAGCTCCAATATCTAATTTTCTAACACATAAGATTTTATAATATATTTGTCGTCCCTAGAAATCCATCCCCATGTCCTGAAACTGTAGAGAAACACTAAAACACAATCAAACCCAGAAAATTTTTAGCACTACTTGATGGATTGTGGAAACTTGATATCTTTAATTGATACCCTTCATGGGAGGGAACTATGTTATTGACGTGAAAAACCAAAACACAATCAAATCCAGAAAATTTTTAGCACTACTCGATGGATTGTGGAAACTTGATATCTTTAACACTATAGTTAATTACTGTATAGTGTATAGTAACATACTGCAAGTACACATATTGACTTTGAAGTACAAAATAACAAAAAATGGAGTGAACCGATGACTCTTGCTGCTGCAAATTATGCTACACTAGGGTTTTGTAGGTCTTGATGATGAAGCTCTAGGGGTATAACCTGTCCCAATTCAATCAATCTCAGCTTCCCTAAGATATCAAAATCTTCCTCATAAAAAAATGGCTCCTAGTCATTTGGGATCCATTTGGAATTTGGATTGAGCTATATATATATGCAGACTAAAAACTGGAATTAAGTTTAGAATGCCACATTGCATAATATAATCAAGAAGACCACCATAAACTGTAATGTCATTTAAAACATAAATGATAAATAGTATAAAATAAAGATATTCATTGTTTAAACTTCAAGCTCAATATTAAAATAATAATATCAAGTTCAACAGTGAATTTTCAGTGTCATTAAGATTTTCTAAATCATCAACATCGACATCATTATTAACATTAGATGATGTAGGAACATTTGAAGAACCACAAGTAGTACCACTGCCACTTGCACTAAAAGTGTGCTCACTTTTCAAACTCAACTGTAACATGTTGGAGAGTCGAAGCTCCACATCCCACAGCTTCATGGGGGTCTGGGGGCAGTGCCCCTTGTAGGGTTTTGAGGTTGCTACCTTGGAGGGTCGAGGGGCAGAGCCCCCGCCACCAAGCCCAAATGAAGACCTTCAAAACTACATAGACCTTCATGGCTAACACCATTTTCATACTTTTTTAAAATGCAACATCAAAGGTGGAATTTAAAAAAAACAAAACAAGAAAAAGGCAAAAAACGGAATGGATTTTCCCTAGGTTCGATTGGTTTCCCCTGGATTCTACCTGGATTTGTCTCCCCACTCTCCCAGATCCTGACTGTATCTGCAGGCGGATCTAGTAACATAGTAAAAAAGTAAGACACAATTTCGGAATCAATTTAGAAACCAATTTTAAGTTTTAACAAACATAAATTTAAATTTTTCGAAAAAAAAACAAAAGTCAAATTTCATAATTACACAAAAAATTCCAAAATTAATTCAACTGCTGAGCCTGATTTAAGTTAAATCATATATTAGTCAAATTGGTTTCTGAATTTAATGTTGAAAATTTATTTAACAGTTAAATCCATAGTAACTAGAATGTAATTTTTTTTGGAATTTAATAAATAAATTTATCTGAACTTGAAAGATGAAATTGATTAAACATCTCTGAAAATCTCCAAACCCTGTCCAGAAATCTGCTAAAAAGTGTTTGGACTTGAAAATCTGTTCCAAAATAAACCTGTGCAAATGTGAACAAAAACAAAGACAAACATTTTAATGTTAAAAAAATTGCCCAAAATCATAAAAATGGTTAAAGTCTCTCTCCTCTTCAGCAACTTGCACATCATTTAGAATACTCCCAAGTTGCAGCCCAAGGAGTCCAAAACCAACAAGGTATAGTAATACCAATGTTGTTTGCTATTGTTGCAAAAGTAAAGGGTATGTAGCTACTTGGGAAGCACATTAGTGCACATTTTGTGGTTTGCATAACCATAGTTTGCTACTTGTTGAAAGAAGAGGAAGAACACCAACAAGGAGCCAAGGAATTTCAAGGAGAAATTGTCCAAAGGGCTGGGCAGTGCTTTTTGAACTCATTGTAGAAAGAGTAAGCACAGAAAAGAGGCATGTTGCAATTTTCATCCACAACTCCTTCCAAAAGAATGCAAGAGGGGAATGTCACCCAAAAGCAAGGAAGAGCAGATTGCCAAGGTGAAAGTGTGTCCATTGGAAGAAGTAATCATGGCAAGAAGCAGCCCAATGAGGATTCCCCATCTCCAATGCAAGAGGATAGAGATGAGAAAACTTTCCTTCAAGTTTGGGCATAAGGTTTCCATTAGTTGTAGATGATGCTAGTAGCTGAATCCTCCATTTGTTATGTTCCAAGTTTTGGAACTAACCCCATTGTTGCAAGACAGGTAAGGAATTTAGAGGAGCCTTAGGCTGATTGTGGAGCCAAGGTGTGAACAACCCACTAGCATAGAAATGTTGACAAGTTTGTTCCCTGATTTTTGGAGTGAGATTGACTCATAAATTGCTGACTTTAACCATTTTTATGATTTTGGGCAATTTTTTTAACATTAAAATGTTTGTCTTTGTTTTTGTTCACATTTGCACAGGTTTATTTTGGAACAGATTTTCAAGTCCAAACACTTTTTAGCAGATTTCTGGACAGGGTTTGGAGATTTTCAGAGATGTTTAATCAATTTCATCTTTCAAGTTCAGATAAATTTATTTATTAAATTCCAAAAAAAATTACATTCTAGTTACTATGGATTTAACTGTTAAATAAATTTTCAACATTAAATTCAGAAACCAATTTGACTAATATATGATTTAACTTAAATCAGGCTCAGCAGTTGAATTAATTTTGGAATTTTTTGTGTAATTATGAAATTTGATTTTTGTTTTTTTTTCGAAAAATTTAAATTTATGTTTGTTAAAACTTAAAATTGGTTTCTAAATTGATTCCGAGTGTCTCTTTTTTACTATGTTACTAGATCCGCCGAGATACAGTCAGGATCTGGGAGAGTGGGGAGACAAATCCAGGTAGAATCCAGGGGAAACCATCGAACCTAGGGAAATTCCGTTTTTCTTGTTTTGTTTTTTTTAAATTCCACCTTTGATGTTGCATTTTAAAAAAGAGTAATGAGTGCAACCATGAGAGAAGGCTTTTGAGGTATGAAATGATGCCCGAGGGGAATCCACTCAAAACTTGAGGCATGCCCCAGGCCAAGCTGACTAGTGGGCTTTGAACTCTCAACTCGTTACAGTTGAGTTTGAAAAGTGAGCACTTGAGGTGAAAGTGGCAGTATTTTGCTGTGGATATCAAATGTTCCTACTCATTAATATAACGATATTGATGATTAATTTTAAATCGCCGGCACTGAATTTGTTGAGACGATTATTTTAATATTGAGCTTAAGAACTGAAACCAGATATATTTGTCATTTATGTTTTAAATGACATTACAGTTTATGGTGGTCTTCTTGATTATATTATGATAATGTGGCATTCTAAACTTAATTCCCAGTTTTTAGTCTTCTATATATAATCAAATTCAATGGATCCCAAATTTAACCTTTTGAGGAAAGACGATATCTTAGGAAGAGCATGATTGGACAGCCTTAATAAAATTTCATAGGTTCCTTTAATTTTCAGTTCACTCCACAAAGTTATTTAACTTCAAAATCAGCTTGTACATATACAATTATAGCTATACGTAAAATTAAAGATATCTCTTTCTTGAGGTATTCTCTCTCCTCTTCAGCAACTTGCACATCATTTAGAGGCCTCAAATCATCATCGCTTCTAACAAAAGAAATGTCTCTTATACCTTGGATGGACTGATTCACAGCATTTGGTGTGATGGGCTTACTGTCCTTGCAAACTACTCTCAAGGCTGCACTTTTGGAACACTCCCCAGCTTCATGGACACCTCCAAGAAACCCCAAACCTGCATGTTGAGGTATCTCAATAACCTCTATGGGATCAATCATGCCTTGGCCATCCTTTCCAAGCCCTTGTCTAGCTTAACCCATTTTAGTTAATATTTCTATATTGAACCCCTTAATGTCAAAACTACCAAAGGATTATTGATGGAAGGAAAGAGAATTTTGTGAAGTTTCTGCTACGCATACCTTTGATTGGGTTTGTGTATTACATGTGGAGGATTTTTCTTTCCTCTCCAGCCTTTCATCACTGCCTTGCAACTTGGCCAACATCTCTTCCTTTTTTTGCAATTCTTCCTACAGCAGTCCCAATGTGGCCAAAAGGAAGTCTCCATGGTTCTCCAGCTGGACCTACAATTCCTCTTTCTCACTTTCCAAGGAATGCACCTCCTTCTTCAACCTCTGGGTTTCTATTTGAAGCAATTGGTTATCTGTTTTCAACTCTTCAACTCTGCTCTTATTTGATTTTCCTTTGGCTGTCCCCTACTAGCCACAAACCTACACTTCAAAAGAAATTGGAGAACACACTATACAAGGCCATTACTAGGAGTACCCCTCAGGTACAAGGATACAACCACTTTGATACCGCTTGATCTATAAACTGGGGTGGCTATGCCATACTTTCATCCATTTACAAACAAATTTTATTTGTAAGTACTCTACCAACTATCTCAAGATGAACAAAAACAAACAATGCATGTTCAACCTAAAGAATCACTTTAGAATACTCCCGAATATGTGGGAAAAAACAATTATGCACACACACAATTGCAACCTAAGGATAAATTTGGAGAAACCCTCTAACGGGAATAAAACTGTAAGAAGAGTGAGCTTCTGCCTCTCATGCTACTAATCCACAAATGTACAGGTGTTATTTTGCTTCATGGGCTAATACAAAACTCTCACTTCCTGTTGTGAGCTCCAATGCCTCCTCACGTTGCCTTGAAGATGACATGACTTTCAGCAACTCCGCTTCAACAATTAGATGATATCAGCAGCAGGTCCAAATTCAGTCCTAGTTGATAGAAAGCTCGACTCTCTCTCAAATGAAGTCAAAGGTCTGCATTAATCCCATTGCTCAGCGTGCAACGCTTGCATGAGTTACTACCAATGCACAAACTTGATAGCAATGGCCACTTATTCAATTCTACTACTGGGAATGAAAGCTACAGATGTTTACTAGCCAACATGGATTCTTCCAACTGCCACAATAGGTTCATAGAGCTTAATTATATCTACAAATGACTGTCCTGTTTCAACACTCTGCAATAGTCAAAATAATGGTGTCCAAACACCATCAAACCAAAGTCTCTTCTCCTTTAACATGTTCATCCTCGGCATTGTGGTTTTGTTTCTTCTTTATGGTGCAGTTCAACTTCTTCTCATCAGCATAGATATACTCCTCTTTGGTCACCCCCCTAGCCACAAGGTCAAATGCACATTAAAAGCTTTTTAACTAATACAAGAGTTGCTTCAGTCTTGGATGTTATATGTGATCCTAGGGGGAGTACCCTGCTTTACCTTCTTGGCCCTCAACACTCCCCAATGAACATTATTAGATCTTGTATTGGTCCCTTCACAGTGATTGATGATGCCACCACTGAATTCACCATTTATAGTCAAGGCAGTGATACTTTCTGATCTCTAGTTTACCTTACTATTTGCTCTTTGGGGTTCTTGTTCTCTCTTCTTGTCTATACGTACTAGTTCCTTGACCACTTATGTGGGTGGCCCCTTGTTTGGTATTTCTTTGCTTTTGTTCTTCACCTTTGTGGGGCCTTTCTAGGTTTCTCTTCCTAGAATCTTCTACTGTAAACTGCTGTACTCTTGAGATCCATTGACTTACTTTTGGTCATCCATGGACATTAATATATTTTCTTTCTTTCTATGTTTGTCTCTGCCCTTTCATCATTCACACCTGCCAATGAAAAAGAACAATTGTCACCAAGGAAATAAAATGTCGCTGCTTTGCACCAGAGTCAAAGCTGCCTAACAAGATGGGAAGAATGCCCACTGCCTAAGGGCAAAGAAAATGATGCCCATCAAGAATAGCTTCCCGCCAACAAGGAAATGAAAACTGTCACCCTATCAGGGAATGGAAGCAGTCATGTGGCAAGGGAAGGAAAGCAATTGTGTCCATGAAAATATAACAGCCATTCCTTTGGGAAAAGTAATAATTTCCGCCATAGGTAAGGAGAAGTTTGTTACTGCCATATCAAACTGTCCCATCATCTTCTATCCTAAAAGTACATGGCTGTCGACTGCCCCCTCGACTTTCATTCTGCCATTTTAGCTTCTTTGCTGCCCTTCCTACTTCTCTTACTTATTCCTCATCCATGCTGTTGTGCCAAGATGCATTTTCAGTTAAATGCTGACTTGGGCAAGATTGTCTTCAATGCAATGATGATGTCCAGATTCATCCCCATAATGCCCACAAGACTAACCCGTCAAGTATCATGCTTGCTGCTTCATCCTTTTACACTTCTTAATGTCTCCCTTAGCCAATCGACCAACTTGTACCATTGCTGCAAGTAATATTATTGCCCCACTATAAGTGATTCCAACAGAAGAAAGTGCTCTAACGAACTGCGCCTAATCTAAAATGATGCTACAAGGGCTCCTAAGTCACTCAGAACAGTCGCGGCATTGGTGCAGGTGACACTTGCAGCACCAGAACATTTGCAACACTGATTTGCTTGTCCAATATAGATTGATCCAATTTCTGTCCACTTGGGTAGAAAGAGGGTCCTTCAGCAAAATGGGACCAAATTCTACTTGATGGAGCAACTTAACCCTTGGAGGATGAAGTGATTGATGTGAGTGGTCTCAATGATTTCCCCCAAGTTCATTTCGCTGTAGACGTACCTGAGCTTGAGAATGATGAGTATTTGGAGAGCATCCTAGAAGAGGACCTGGCTATATTCCATGACATTTCCAGGATGGGTATGACAGTGGATCACAAATTAAAAATTGGGAAAACTTTAAAAGTTTAGGAAATTTCAACCATTTATACATAAGGCATTTGTCATATACATTATTAGTTCCTGCCATGGAACTATAGGCAAGGGGTAGTTTCTAACTAGTGATTAAACATTTTATTTGCAGCCAATCAAAATTCATTATTTTTTTTATACATTATATTTTATTTTCTTAATGTAAAATGCAAGATTTTTAACTTATCAAATTTCAAAAATTAATTTTCCTCAATTTTATTGGCTACAAGACTTTGAGCGATAAGGGCGGATTTTGAGGAAGCATAAACTTTTTATCGCAACTTTTCAAGGTTTTTCTACCACAAAGAACATAATCAAAAAAATATTTAGCAATTTTTAAGGATTTTTTTGAACTCTTCAAAATTTGTTTACTTGTTATATTTTCCATTTTATTCATTTATTTACTTGTTTATATAATAATTATTAAAATATCCATAAAATATACAATCTTTTAACATTTTCTTTTAATTGTTGTTTTAATTTTTACTCATATATATATATATATATATATTGTTTTTGATAAAATATAAAAATTTGAATAAATGATTGTTTTGAACATTTACTCTTAAATTATTATTTTTTTTATTCAAGGGGTAAACACTTTTGACCGGAGCTATGAAACGGATACAACCATTCAGCAATACTACCCCAACAAGGTTTGAACCTTGGTGACAAGAACAACAATGCCACCTATAAACCATCACACCATGCCAATACCGGCCTTAAATTATTATTTTAATCTCACAATACAAATATCATTAAATTATTAACAAAATATACAATCTAAACTACTATTTTTCAATTACCTATAAAGTATACAACCTAAACATTTATTCTTTATAATCTCATTTTCATAAAAATATTACATAAATACATATGATATCTTTCTAATATTGCAATTTATCTCTAAAATATCTTAAATCTTTTTCACCTTATTAATTCTAGTGAAGGCTAGTTTGTAACTAATTATTAAAGTAAAAATTCTTTAATTTTTTTTTTGAAAAACAATTACAAATAGTGATTTTAAAATCTATATTGGGTAAAAGATAAACAAAGCAAAATGCTTCTAGCATTGTGAAAGAAGGTTTTTACATGGAAAGAAAGTGTAGAATATAAAGTTTTGTAAAAATCAATCATCGACAGAACTCATTATAATTAAACATCACCAATTAAACATATTTTTCTGGGATAAATATATTAATTAAATAATCAATACTCATAATTTCAAATCATTCAATAATCACAAATTTAATTTACATTAATAGCTGTTCTAAATTTAACATCACTTACATAACTCATTATAATTAAAAATATTAATTATTTTAAAATTAATATTGTATAAAAATAGACTTCATGTTTAATTATACTAGATCTTGCATTATATATATGGAGATGCTTTTATGAGTTTGAAACACCTTTCTCGTGTTAATGATGTGAGTGAAATTCAATTGCTTGTTATTTATTAGTGATATCAAATATGGTAGTTAAATGACACATTTTAAGAAATTTATAAATAAATTTAAAATAAAATCAATATAATTTTTTTTTAATGTTATTTTTATTATTGAATATTGATTGTAACAAACAGTTTTAATGTTAGCTTAGATATTAACAGTTTTTTTTATTTTAACAAATATTTAAACTTTTACATTATTATTATGGTAAGAAATAATGTAGGCATGATGCATAGTTATGCTATCTATATTAATGAGTAGTTTTAAAATATTTTTTTTTCTCACCAAAGAAAAACAAATAGAAAAGAAGCTGCAAGGAAGGTACTTTCTTGTCATGTAAACCTTATTTTGTGAATTGCATTTTATTTCTTGTAAAGAATTATATTTTATTGCATAAGTATTTTATTTTGTTTTATTATGTAATACATTAAAGATAACAATTACAATCTAAGGTTAGGAAGTTGAAGACAACCATTACAATCGAAGGTTAGTAAATAAGTATACTTTCTTTGTAATGAGAGCTAAAATTTTAGTTTATCTATTTTTCTATATATACTCATGGCTTTAAATTTTGCGTATGGGGTCAGCTTTGCAACCTCGCGCGACACTGCCAAAGAACCCAAGTCCGCCTATGCGACTCGGACTCGGAGTCACTTCACAGACTACTCCTAACTTCCATGAGCCAACGAATCGGTTCTAATTCTAACTTATTACCAACAATAATAATTAATGCAGCGAAACTATAACAACAATGCAAAATAGAACACAAGAGCAATCAGATCGAGCAACACAAAAATTGGGACAAACGGATCACAGATTTTATTATGCAGCATAATAGTTCAACTCAAAACAACATCCATATCCGACGAGGAACACTTGGTTCGGTTGTACTGAGAATGACCAAGGTCCGACTCGCTTACACAGTAGATAGGTCCCCAGGGTGACTACAGTTCTCCACGACTCGACAAAGTCTTTCACACTGTATCCTATCCCCATAGCCTAGCTATCCAACTACAATGCAAATCCTATTCCCAGTTTATCTAGCTCGCAATCACTCTCTTGCGTATGAGGGATAGCATCTCGTGTTCCATGGAATCACTTTTTGTTACAAATGGACTCCTTCAAACAAAGCCAGCGCATCAGATCCATGACTCGATTGCGACTTAGTCTTTTGGTATCTTGCGTATCTCTGCATTGATCACATGTGACGACACTTGGATCTTTGCACTCGGCATAACTCCGATTCAAAAACATATCCCACACATCACGGATTGGTAACTCGGCAACATCTCATGTATCTCGAATCGGCAACTCAGCAACACCGTGCACTAAGCCGACCACACCCCATGCAATCTGGGATCAAGCTCAACAGTCATAGGGTTGTTGAACACTACCTTACAGTTATGGTTGTTTGGCATACTCCTTTTGCATGGCGGATAGTAATAAGAAAATCGAGGAGGTGGAGCTTAATGAGTTAAATTGCATAGATCTTGGCTAAAATGTGAGATTATAGTTCGAGTATAAATACTTGAAAGAGTTTCTTACTCATGGTTGGCTAAATTGCCAAGAACGTCATATACCTCTTGGTTGCAAATAGTAAAATTGTTTCAACTTCTCCTAATCTACATTAATTAGTTGTGTGAGTTAGTTGCTATTACATTAAACTAAAAATAGTTAATATTTTCTCTCAAACTATGAACTTAAACTTTGGAAAAGGAGCTTCACATTTGAACCTATTCAATGTAATATGCATTTACACTAATAAACAGTAAGGTTGAAAAAACTTGCTTTGATAGATGTGGTTTTTGCTCTCTCACCACCTTTTCAAAGAGATGAGGGTTAAGGTAGTTATCAAATTTATTGCAACTTCATTGTTTTTTTTTTTTTGATACGCACGGTAGATAATTTATATTGAAATACAAGAAAACTACAAACGTCTGCAAAGCAGGAATAACCATCCACAGACACCGCCGAGCAAGACGACAACCCAACCGAGACACAAAACCAAGGTTTCAACAGACCCGAACATGCATCAACGACCACCCAAGAAAACAAAAAAACAAAACAGAGGATAGAGACGAGGGGTCACAGACCGACCCACAACCATTGTTAAACAAAGCTGCCAAAAAAGTGCAGAAGACCACAAAAAACGGCTAGTAAAGACTTCAGACACAGAGCCAACCCTTACATGAAACCATTGACTTCCGCAAAACATACAAAGCCCTCCAACCAGTCAATTCCTTCAGACGGCACCAACTTTAATTTTCGTTTCAAGAATTCCACGGCCACGTCCGCCAGCTTTCTGTGGCGAGACAAAGCTAGCCCTTTGAGGTCAAGGAGGAAGGGATACACCTTGACAGCATCCTCCGTGTCCCATAAGAGAGACAAGTCAGCCGGACGCGGAATGCCTTTGCCTAAGAAGGCCGCCTTCAACGTATCTTCAAGACCACCGAGTAAATCAATGCGCAACAAGTGCTCCATCATCTCCCTTGCCATCTTCTTCGGGGTTTCCAAGTCCAATAACACTGCGAGAAAACGAGAGGAGACATGGGCATTGTCTCTGCCTTCTGTGCAAGTGTTCATTTCCCAGAATCATCTTAACCGCCACCAACGACACAGGATCGTCCTCGAGCAAAAGACGTTTCAGTCTTTGATCTGTGACTTCCCTGAAGGCAATTTGTCTCTCCGTAGCAACCAGAGAGACCGGCGTATCAACACCGAAGCATTCCAAACCATCCAGCGAAATATGTATGGTGAATTTCGATTTTTTCGACCCCTCCACGATAACTGCTACACCCTGCACAGAAACAAAACAAAGCCAAAATGCAAATATCAAACACCGAAATGAATTTAACGGATCCAAAAATAGACCTGTGAGAACCCGCTTGGCCATCGCACAAGTGCCGAAATAATGAAAGGACGATCTTCGCATCCTTGCTATGAAGAATGGCTACGGACGCAGTCCATACTCCTTAATACCATAATCACTTCAAGTGAAGTGAACCGCCACCCGGCCAAGCAACAGTCTTGTCAATGGTTGCCGTACACGACGTGTCACAAAATGGATGTCTTGAAAGCAAAGCCAATCCTCCTTCTTGACAAACATTAAGGCTCTGCTAAAATCAAACCGATCTCATTAAGAAGGCCAACTTTTCCCCTCAATGAAATAAGGGGGCCAAGAGATGACGTGGTAGTGTCACCTCAGCTTACTCTCACACCGTCCCGATGCCAACTCACACACCCCCAAGATTGGGTGTCGAAACGAGAGGCAGGGAAGGGGCCCACCCATCCGCCTACTGGAAGAAGCTAAAGATGACATTCTTTTAAACCTGGACCAGTAACGCCCAAATTAGATAGGAGGTCAGCCTCCGTGTTGCCTTCCCTTAGGGTATGATTTAGCATTACTTGTTCAAAGCTGTCCATCAGCTCAATTGCCACCTCCAAATACACACCTAATTTCCAGTTGTGAATCTGTCTTGTCCTCAAAGCATTAATAACTAATGTTGAATCACCTTCAATAATCAAACTTTTGATTCCTAATTCTTTACTGAATTTGAGTCCAAGCACTAAAGCCTGAAACTCGGCCGCAACTTCATTGTTGTCTACAATTTATATGGAACTTTTATTACATACAATGTGACATCAATTATATCTCTATTGAATCTTGTTTCACACAATTGAACTTATTTATGAATAAATTAAATTGAATTAAGTGAATTAGTTGAAGAAGACGAAGAGATCGAACGGAAGGACAAAACCATTATATGTTCCTTTAGAACATTGATTTTGAGTCAAATATAGACTTTTTAAGAAATCTTTGTTTTATATTTTCTTTAATTGAGCCCTCTACTTGTTAAGTAGGAAATCTTAACCAGCTGTGCTATTCATCTCAATTCCTTTCAGCCTTATAAGTTCATATTCAAGTAGATACCTACTTATCAATTACGAAAATCCGACAAATTGTGCAAATTGTTCATAACTATGTTTACCTTAACAAACTGTTTATATTCCTCTCAATTCCTTTCATCCACACGTGTTCATTCTAAACCATAAAAAATCCAATGCCTCATCCTCAAATTTTCTTTGGCTGCACAACAAGTACAATTATGCTTCTTAATCTATAGCATCATGCAAGATTATAATCTTATCAAAATATTATCTCTTGACAACTCAAGCATGATCGTCCTTAAAATGTTTCAAAAATCATATCTATTGGATAACATAGTGAATTTGACCAACTTAGTTTTCCCTAGATTATGAAAGCAATTATAGTCGCATTGAGCTTAGAGAGCACAACGTTGTATTATGACTGAAACAAATGTTTTCCTTAAGGTGGACTTCACGGCATATGTAGAGAAGCATAAATTTGCTTTTTATGCAGTCCTAGATGAGCATGCTACAAATTATGATGTGACCTAATGTACCCATGCCATTTTTCTTATTTGGAGTAAAATCATTATATTATGCTTATA
>VDFB02067609.1:0-31118 GCA_007258455.2 Sequoia sempervirens | reverse complement strand
ACAAGTGCATGCTCACAATGGTAATTTTATATGATGACTATTTATGAAATTATTCACTTATTATTAGGAATATGCAACAATATGCATCATTCCTGATATTCCAATTTCCTATTGCATGTAACATCAAATTTACATAAACGGTCATGCCCTTAGACTAGAAATGAGCACCAAACTCATGATAAAAGTTATTGTATTGGAGAAGACAAATAATGGTATTTGTTAAATGTCGCAGTACATTTTTTAACAGACAAACTTATAATCCACTTTGAATGAATTATTATTGGTGTACTAACTTAGGGCCAATGCCGATTGCCAATTTGGTTTTAATGCAGCAGAATTTTCAATTATGGTTCTTTTTTTTCCTACTAAAAAAAAGAAATTCTGACTCTTTCTTGCTTGCTGGTTCATAGCCATCCCCTGCCAAAATTTGCTTATTTCTGAGACTGCCCTTTTTTTTTTGATGGGTGGCTGCCCCAGGGACATTTCCTAGCGATCTTGCATCCCCAAAACATTCTGGAACAAGACTGGCTGGAAAAGCCTAGGGGGTGCACTCCAAGGTCACAGTGGGACCTACAGATTGATGATATAGCTGATGTTGGAATTGAGCCTGTTCCATTGGATGGCATATGACTTTTGTTTTTTCTATACATATTTATTTGCATTTGAATATGTAGTATGAACTCTTTAGTTGAAAGTCTGACATTATAATTAATATTGGACTTCATGGGTTATTTACTTATAGTGTTCAATGTTTTAATTTCACTGTTTTAATTTTAATTGTTTATGACATTATGTTGTTATGTTGATTGTTAAAGAAATATCAATACGATTATATCTTTTCCTCTTGTTTGAGCTTGATGTTGATTCAATATTATTTATTTATATATTTTACATACATACATATATCTTGCTACAAGTACCCATCTCCTGTACCTGAATCTCTCCTGGCAACACTGTAATAAAGTTATACCTTTAATCCAATGTTTGTAATCGTGATAGCTAGTTGAAAAAAAAATCTGTTGTTGCAGCCTCATATTCAGCAATTGTAGTATATTTGATATGATAGTTCTAACAAAGTTGAAAGGAGAGTCTGTAAAGGTCTCAATTAGGTTCACTCAGCTGTTTTTGAGACATTTCCGTATAACTAAGCAGTTTGCACAGGTTGCATGGTTAGGATTTGGCATTAGTTTTCCACAGTCCATGTGGTATTCAAAAGATTGCTGCTGGAATCAACTGTGTATGTTTTTGAATCAATGTTTCAGATAACACACAGTGATCCATTATCAGGGAGAGGAGAGTGACCGAAATGCTGATTAAAAACCATATGCAGTTGATTTCAGAAGAACTCTTTCGAATATTTAGGAGTTAATGCATTTGTTAATGTTGCCGTGGAATTTGTATTTTTCTCCCAACAATGCAATGAATAAACTGATGCACTTGAAGTCGACCTCAGATTTGTATGTGGTGAAGCATGATGCTTTCTAACCATGTACCTGCCTAGAACAACTTTGGTATCGATATAGAAAGCTGTGGGATGACTATTGATCCATTAAAGCTACGGAGCTTACCAAAGAAACAAGGATAGATTTTCCATACACTGGTTCATCAACATTATGGTGAATTGGAGAAGAGACACAGAGTATCAAACAAGCCATAAAGTATGAAGAACACGGATTTACCCTGAAGATAAGAACATATGGGAAAAACTCCAGCAAGATTGAGGTCAATTAGGCCTCCTCATCCACTATCTCTATAACTGAAATTACATCTCAAAGATTATATGTCCAAATGATCAAAATAGATAGCCTGATCCCTATGATATATGTGGCTCTTACATAGACATTCCCAACTGTTCAAACATAGCTATGCAATGTTACATGAACATATTCAAGAGATCTCAAGTTCTCAACCGAGGCAACCATACAGCATGGCCACTAACAGGGTCTTATAATGGAAATCCAACTTTCATGGGGCTCTTGGGCATTCCCTAAACCATTCTCAACTGCCAAAGCTGAAACTGATATGTCACATGACTGTCTAACCGTCTTCAGCAATCTTAACCTCTAAATCTGATGAAACCTTGCACATTTTCACATGGAATGTGTCAAAACCATGTTCACTTCAGCCACAGTGGAATGCCACTTTTAAACCTCTTCCAAGGACCCTCGTTTTTGGATCATCTATTCCCAAATATAGAAAATCAATGGTATCAAAATCAGAAAGTGAATATAGGAGAAGTTGAATTTGACATGATACTCAATCAGTGATTGTAGGTGACTTCATTGATATGAGCCACCTATGTGATGGTATATAGCAATTATCACAACTTATTAGTGAATTACATAATCAGATTATCAGATTATCAGATGCCTGAAGTTTGGACAACATGACATTAATAATCCCCCTAATGTTTAACTTTAGTGAGGGCCATGCATTTCTTGTAGGTATCAATTGCACAGTTCATGGATATATCATGTTGAATAAGTATTGTATCTGGCCCAGCTAGGGATTTCCTGCACGACTCTCTCTTATTCCTGTTCATCTGCTTGTATATAGGAACACATTCAAATTTAGATCTCATTTGTGTAGGGATAGATTCAAATTTGGGGCTTGAACAAATTTGGTGCTACTGTTGTTTCAGTTGGCTTGTTTTGTGGTGTATAGTTTACACTTGCAGGTATATGGTTGATTTTGAGCTACGTAATGCCTCACATTTTCCTGTTCCTTTCACATCAAACCCACTTCATTACTTGTTTTTGTGCAAGGAGTTGGATGGTAGAGTTGTTATGGAGCCGCAGGATTTGATTCTGATCTCAGATGGGATATCTGAAATATGTATACCCAAAAGCATTTTTTATTGCAGGGTTTTCCTTCCATTTTGAGCATCTCTGGTTGATATTTTTCTGGATGATCTTAAGGCGCATGGGGTTTTGTCTCCAAAGACAATTTTTTTGTGTTGAAATGTCATCTTGAAGGCTGCTTGTTTTGTCTGGAGCAGAGCATTTTTTTATTTGAATGGAGCATTATTTTTGGTTTTTTTCCCCTCAAATTGTGGCCAGAGCAGCTTTGTGGTTGATGGGATCTTATTTTCATTTTAATTTCTGGACTTTTTCGGAGGTTGCATGCCAGTTTTCAGTTCTGGTTGTGCATTGTGGATTAAAAATTTGCTTCTCATGTAACTCACAGAGATGCATAAACCCAGGTCTGCTGATGTGATTATTTCCCCCTCTGATAAAAAGCTGGTAGCAGAAGCTGAAATTCTCTAGTGGGGAATGTGGGAAGAGTTCAATGGCATATTGGTAGGAGATGTTAGGTGTATTAGTCAAAATCCTCTCTGGAACAAATGTGAAAGAAGCCATTGTCAATATTTTTTCATGCAACTAGAGTTCAATGGTTGCATGAGAAAAATTGAGGGATACGGCCTTCAGATGGCAGAGGCAGCAAGAACCAGCAATATAGAGAAAATGGTACTTTTTAAATTTTTAAATAGCTTGATATTGTTTGCAACAAGAGGACTGTAGTAATCAACCACTTGACTCCAATCACAGACAAAGAAATCAAGAAGGGTAAAACAAATTTGAGGATTGAATTGCACTTTTTGCCTGCTGGAATGCTTATTCAGACTCAATTTTATCATCGATTATTAAGGGATCCTCCCTAACAAACAAATTGAACCTCAACTGGACAAGTTTATTATAGATGTCTCTAATAATGAGGAGATTTAGTTCATTGTAGAGGCCTATGAAGATGATGCAGAGCAGGGAGGCAACTTGTTTTTAATCACAATTTGAACCAATTTAAACAATCTTTCAAACCTTACAACCCTATCTTGACATATCTCCACCAACTCACCTAGTCTTCCTTGTAGGTATCCAAACACTGAAGCCAGAGCATATCTCCACAAATCTTGATCAAACCCACAAACAAATTAGGTTTTCAGAGACCCTTTATCCTCCTTCAAAACATATCTCAAAAACAACATAGGTCACTTTGGACCAACACCATCAAAACAGGGCTTCTACACTGTCCCTAAAGGCCAATTAGGCCACATTTACAAAGCAACCCCTATCCAGTCACCTTTCCAATTTCAAAACTCTGCTAAGACCTTCTCCACAAGTCACAAATAGCCCAAATTAATAATTTTCAGAATGAGAAACGCCAACCAAGCCATCATAATTATAAAACCCTTATTTTTGCTTAATTTGAAGGGGGTTTATTGAAAATCAACATCCCCAACCCAATTTCACCACAACAAAGCCTCAAACACTTTCAATTGTGTCTGCACAAACTCAATCCACGTTCAAAAGTTGCTGCCCCCAAGGTTTACAACATCTACCACCCTCAAGCCACTCACTTTCACTCAAAATTGACAATTTTGCCAACTAGGGCATCATGCCCAACCTCACAAACGATCTCCCTTGCTCCAAAACTCAACACCTACACCTATTTCCATCCTAATGTACTCATTCCACCGAGCCACAGTGTACACAATAGGTGGAATGAGTCATAAATGCATTTTATATCTTCAAAACCCCAAACTTGCAGTTACAGACCACTTTCAGGAGAATGGCTATAAAAATGTTGTTTCTTTATGAAAACAGATCCCACAAAAACCAATTTGTTCTTAGAACATGGGTCTATCCAGTACAAAGCAAATTCAATCCAAAAATTTGAGTACGGGTCCGTACAGAACCCTGCAACAGCAGACTGTAATGGAAAAATACAGAAAATGCAGAGGAAACAAGAAGTTTGATTGTTTGTTCTTCAAATATAGAATCTCCAACCCTTCATCGAGCCTTTACAAGGCCTTTTAAACTTGTTTCAATCAGACCCAATGACTTCCAACTGAATTTTGAACTACCCCAAACCAAAATGACTCTTCACCTTCCTAATTTGCACTTTTGCAATATTTGCAATTATACATCATTTTGACCAATATGCAACATGAACTCCTAATGACCTCTAAGACCACCTAACATGACTTATTACATAGTAAAATGGTCTATATGACTGTATCCAATGTCTTCAAGATTCAAAAACATCTAAAACTAACTCATCATAGACCTTATTCACAAGAACTTTCAAAATGGGCTTGGTGCCCCTGCACCATACAACCGACCTTGAAACTTTTCCAAGTCCCTTGGAAGTTGATTTGCAGCTTGTCCAACCTTGATTACTCCATGCCTCTGACCTCTAGAAGCTCCTTCATCTTGCCACTTATTCAAATAGTGCTGATGTGCCTTGTGCTTAGCACCCTTGAATTTGTTGCCACCTTGATAATTTGTCATCCTTACAAACTGTCCTGTTGACTGTTTTCTCATCTTCCCACCATCTGAAATTGTTGCAAAACTTGTCTTTGTACCTACAAACAACCCTGGTTCAACTCTATCTCTGACTGTCCTCTCTCTTACCCTTGAATCATACTCAAAGTCATCCAACTGTCCTTTCCATTCATCTTCATGCACCAACTAATTCCTTCTTTCACCTCCACTTGAAGTAGAGCCTTGTTTTTCAGGACACTTAAACGCTGGATGCCCAAACTGATTACAATTGTAACACATTCCTGAAAAGATATTTGAACTTCTACCTCCACCATACCTTCCTCTGGAGCCTCTAAATCCACCCCCTTGATCAGCAACTTGTTCATGCACCTTACTTGAGTTTCCTTGAATTTCTTGTGATTGCCTTGGAGTGGTAAATGTGCCTCTTCCTCTTGTATTGCTGCCTCTACCTCTTATTTGTTTATCTTGCCTTCTCTTGAGTTTCTTTTCAGCCCTTATTGCCATTTGGTAGCACTCTTCAATTGTCCTTGGATTGTGCAATCTCAACTCATCTTGGATGTTAAACCTTAGCCCACTGAGATATTCAGCCACCTTTTCTACATCATCAACCATGTGACCTACTCTTATGTTTGTTGGTATGTGGCGATTGATCATGCTATATCAGATAGTCTTACGGCAATGGTGACACTCCGTTCCCCGCCCTCGCCGTGGTCCGGGGTCGGTTACCTTTGGTGGTTCGGGTCACCGGCAGTAAATTTTTTGCCGCTTTTTTAAGGGCCGCCGAAAAAGGAAAATTTAAAAGAAAGAAAACCGACTTTAGAAAAAACCCTAATTCTGGAAGCTTCTAAAAGCTTGTTAAAAGGGGTTGGGATGGGGGTTACAAGATGAAGAAAACAGAATTATTCGCGAGGTTGTAATAGGTTTTGCATTGGATAATAAAAGTATTGGATGGCTGCGGTTTGGTGGATGTAGCCCAAATTGGGTGAACCACGTTAAATTCTCTGTGTTATGATTTATTCTGTGTATGTTTTAGTTTCTCTGTTTATTATTTAAATCAGCATTTAATTGTTAGATATCTGCCATCTCTAACACTAAAAAGTGGTATCGTGAAATGAAGTTGTGTCTTGATTATCGCCCCAGGTGAAGGCCCTGCTGAGTGGGAGTCTCACCGCTGAGTGTATACGGCGCACGAGGGTGTTGAAGGTTGAGTAAGTTTAATGGGCGTAACTATCGCTTATGAAAGATGCGTATGGAGGACTATCTCTATCGGCGATTATGGCGCCATTGGAAGGAAAGCCAAGAAACCCGCAGCACAAAGTCGTGATGAGGACTGAGAGATCTTGGATAGAAAGGCTCTTGGCAGTGTTCGTCTATGCCTAGCACAATCGGTGGCGTTTAATATTACAACAGCAAAGACAACTCAAGATTTGATGGAAACCCTAGCAAAGTTATATGAAAAGCCTTCCGCTTCGAATAAGGTATTTCTTATGAAGCGTTTATTTAATATGAAAATGGTAGAAGGTGGGTCGGTTGTTGATCATTTAAATGATTTTAATACGGTTACCAGTCAATTAAGTTATGTAAATGTAAAATTTGATGAAGTTAGGGCTCTTTTGATTCTTGGTTCTTTTCCTGAAGGCTGGAATAGCTTGGTCATGGCCGCTAGCAACTCGCTTTCTCGGGTTCAAACAGTTTGATGATGTTGTTGGTGTTATTTTGAGCGCAGGAAATTCAGAGGAAAAACCCGCTGCGGAACATCCACATCGTGCGCTGTTTTGGAATGCAGTTGTATGCAATCAGCGAGAGGAAACACCCTGGAAATCGGGAAGTCAACAGGAAAATCGGCGACAAAAGGTCCCAATCTAGAGACAAGAGGGATTGCCGGTATCGTGGTGTCAAAGTCATTTTGAAGAAAGATTGTTGGTCTCGGAAAAATAAAGAAGGAGACAGAAAGGAAGGAAGTAAAGAGGCAAATGTGGTAAGTAATAAATCTGATGAGGATGCTTTAATTCTTTCCCTTGATAATGCCGATGATTCTTGGGTGTTAGATTCAGGGGCTTCATTTCATGCTACCCCCCATAGAAGTTATTTTCTTGATTATGTCCAAGGGGATTTTGGGCTGGTTTATTTAGGAGATAACGAACCCTGTCAGATTGTTGGAAAGGGAAGAATCAAGATTAAGTTGTAGAATGGGAATCATTGGCTAGTACATGAGGTAAGGCACGTTCCAAAGTTAAGCAGAAATTTACCAAAGAGGGCAACTAGATGATGAAGCTGTGTTGTTACATTTAGTGATAAAATTGAAGGTCACAAAGGGTGCCCATAGTAGCAAAGGTGTGAAAGTAGGCACCTTTATATTTTGTACACAGATTACATTATTGTTCCTTCCGCCTCTTAATTGTTATATAAAAAGGTCAATGTTCAGGAACAGTTGTTGCAGTTCAGCAGGTAGAAGATCATACAATTGCTGTGGACTCTAAATCAACACTGTGGCACAATAGACTTGGGCATATGAGTGCAAAAGGTATGAAAGTACTTCATTCAAATAATGTTTTACTAGGTCTAAAATGTGTTAATATGGATTTATGTGAAAGTTGTGTGTATGGAAAACAAAAGAGAGTAAGCTTTCTCAAGGATAGGAAGCAAAAGAAAGATGAGAAATTGAGCTTGTGCATTGCATGTATGGGGACCAGCCTTATCTTCTCTCGCAAGGGCTCTCTCAGATATGTTATTCATTGATGATGCAACTAGAAAGGTATGGATTTATTTCCTAGGCGTAACTGATGTATTTGTAAACTTTCAAAAAATGGAAAAAGCTTGGCTGAGAATGAGACGTAAAAAGATAAATGTCTCGTGATCTAATAATGGTGGTGAGTATTGCAGCAAAGAGTTTGAAGATTATTGTTCTCTAATGGTATTCGTGAGGCGTAAAACGGTTCCAAGACCTACAAGAAAATGGAGTGGCCGAAATGATGAAACGTAACAATAATGATGCAATTCGACTATGAGATTGCATGCTGGGTTGCCTTTAAAATGTGGGCAGAGGTCAGAACACCGCCAAGTATTTAATCAATAGAGGTCCTCTTAATCCTTTGGGTTGTGGTATTCGTGAGGAAGTACGGAAGGGTAAGAAGGTGAGTTATTCTTCAAAACCTTCGGGTTGTGAAGCAAGCATTTGCACATGTAGATTCTGGAAAATAGAACCAAGCTTATGAAATCAACAAAGAAATGTGTATTTGTTGATATGGTACGATGAATTTGGTTATAGGCTTCGGGATTTGAAAATTAGAAAAATGAGAAGCAGTGGATGTCATATTCAATGAGCAAGTGTTGCAATGAAGATTCCTGCTGCTTCAAAGATGAGAAGAAAGAAAAAGATTATGTAGTAAGTTAATGATAATTCCAAACAATGATATTTCAAAGGGTTCCTCATGCCGGGCAACAACGTTGGAACAACAAATACCACAAACCCCCGTTAGACGATCTTCAAGGTTAAGTAGACCTCCAGAAAGATTCTCTCCCTCTTTGTATACTATTCTGTTAACTGATGTTGGTGAACTAGAATATTATGATGAAGCTATGCAGGTGGATACCAAGGTTCAGTGGGAGCATGGAATGAAAGAAGAAATGGACTCCTTGCTGGAAAATCAGACTTGGGATTTATGCAAGTTGCCTGCAGGTAAAAAGGCTTTACCAAATAAGTGGATTTATAGGCTGAAAGAGGAGGATGGAGGTAAGAAAAAATTTAAAGCCAGATTATTGTAAAAGGGACAAATGCAAAAGGCATTGATTTGATGAGATTTTTCTCCCTGCTGTTAAAATGACTTCTATTCAGATTATGTTTTAAGTATTGTGGCCACCAAGATTTGCATTTATAATACCTTGATGTTAAACAAACTTTCTCCATGGTGATTTGGAAGAAGAAATATATATGGAACAACCACAAGGATTTGAGGTCAAAGGTAAGGAGAAACTAGTGTGTAGATTGAAGAAAAGTTTATATGGCTTGAAGCAAGCACCTCGACACGGTATATTTGAAATTTGACAGCTTTTATGGTCGAAAGAAAAGCATACAGGTGTAATTCGACCATTGTGTTTATTTTAAGAGATTGATAATGACAGCCTACATTATTTTATGCTTATATGTTGATAACATGCTTTACTGGTCTAACATGGATCACATATGAGCTAAACAACAAGCATAAAATACCCTTTTGTATAAGTGAAGGATCGGTGCAAAGAAAACAAATCCTTGGTATGAAAATTTGTAGAGATAGGAAAACAGAAAATTGTTTTTATCTCAGGCTAATTATGTTGAAAAGGTGTTGCAGAGATTTCATATGGAGAATGCAAAAGCTGTCAGCACACCTTTGCCTAGTCATGTTAAATTGACTAAGGATATGTGTCCAAAGACACAAGAGGAGGAAGAAGAAATGTCCAAGGTACCATATGTTTCAGCTGTAGGCAGTTTAATGTACGCCATGGTATGCATGAGACCGGATATTGCACATGCCGTAGGAGTTGTTAGTAAGTATTTGAGTCATTCTGGAGTTGAGCATTGGAATGCAGTAAAATGGATTCTCAGGTATTTGAGAGGTACATCCAATAAGTGTTTATGTTTTGGGGGCTCTAATACTGATTTAAAAGGCTATGTTGACTCAGATTTGGCAGGGGATATAGATACTAGGCGAAGTACCATAGGTTATGTCTTTACAGTTGGTGGGACAGCAGTGAGTTGGATTTCTCGATTGCAAAAGGTGGTTGCTTTATCCACCACAGAGGCAGAGTATGTTGCTGCAACAGAGGCAACAAAGGAGATGATATGGCTGCAACTTTTCATGGATGAGTTGGGAAAACAACAGGATGGAAATTACTTATTTATAGACAGTCAGAGTGCTATACATTTTGCAAAGAATTCTGCCTTGCATTCTAAAATAAAACACATACAATTGAGATATCATTTCATTCGCCTGCTGGAAGCAAGATGGACAAAGTCAAGCTGGCCAAGATTCATACGATGTTAATTCAAATGATATGTTTATTTATATGTGCCAAGGAGAAGCCGAAGCCTCTTCGCTGGCCTTCAAGGTTGAATTCAAGTATAACAAAGCAAAGAAAGGTCCAAGGTCCTATTTCCAAGCGGGAGTCGGCGCGTGAGGTGTTGTCTGCGATCGGGCCACTCAAGTGGGAGATTGTTGGTATGTGGCGATTGATCATGCTATATCAGAGTAGCCTATGGTATATCGTACACCTTGCCCCCGTCTCCTCGCCTTCTGGTCCCGGTCACCGGCCCTCGGTGGTTCGGCCGCACTCGAAGCCGGGTTTGGGGCTGCGAAATTTAAAAGCGTGGGTTCGTGGGCTGTTCGGTGAAATTTTTACCGCTTTTCGAGTCACTCAGCGAAAATCGAAAAGAAAGAAAACTGACTTTGTAAAACCCTAATTCTAGAAGCTTCTAAAAAGCTTGTTAAAAGGGGTTGGGATGGGGGTTACAGTATGAGAAAAATGCGATTATTCGCAAGATTGTAATAGGTTTTGCACTGGATAATAAAAGTATTGGATGGCTGCGGTTTGGTGGATGTAGCCCAGATTGGGTGAACCACGTTAAATTCTTTGTGTTATGATTTATTCTGTGTATGTTTTAGTTTCTCTGTTTATTATTTAAATCTGCATTTAATTGTTAGATATCTGCCATCTCTAACCCTAACAATGTTCAACTTATAAAACTCATTAATATAAGTCTTAACATCCATTTCCCTTTGTTTCAAATCTTGAAGCCTCTTAGACATTTGTATTTCATCATCACTTGGCAAAAACTTCCCTTTTAATTTGGCCACCATTTTGTCCCAAGAAACAATTTTGGACTTACCTTTCCTTCTCTTTTCAGCTTGTTCATAATCCCACCAAACAAGTGCATGCCCCTTCAATTTGGTTTTTGCTATCTTCACCTTTCCTTTATCAGGTACATCCTCTCATTCAAAGTAGTTATCCAAAGCTGCAATCCAATCTAGCAATTCTTCATCATTAAGATTACCTTCATACATGGGCAAATCAATTTTTACGTTATGTTTACCTCCTTTAACTGCCTTCAATAGCCTTTCCATCTTTTGCTCTTCAGGATCCAACTCTTCTTCCACATCTTCATACTCTTCATCTTCTTCCTCTTCAGAATCACTTTCATCACTTACAACCACACCTCTTTTCTGCCCTGTTTCAACACTTTCCAGTCTTGCTGCCAATCTATTTTTCAGTTCTTTCAACTTCCTAATCTCTCTCTTAGTCTTCTCTTCCATCTCTTGCATCTTCCTTGCCACCTTTTTCCCCTTAGGAGGCATCTTTTCCACTTTCCGTCACACCTTCTTTTCCTTCAAAAATCTACACCTTGTGCTTTGATACTAATTGATGCAAAGCAGGGAGACAACTTGTTTTTAATCACAATTTGAACCAATTTAAACAATCTTTCAAACCTTACAACCCTATCTTGACATATCTCCACCAACTCACCTAGTCTTCCTTGTAGGTATCAAAACACTGAAACCAGAGCATATCTCCACAAATCCTGATCCAACCCACAAACAAATTAGGTTTTCAGAGACCCTTTATCCTCCTTCAAAACATATCTCAAAAACAACATACGTCACTTTGGACCAACACCATCAAAACAGGGCTTCTACACTGTCCCTAAAGGCCAATTAGGCCACATTTACAAAGCAATTCCTATCGAGTCACCTTTCCAATTTCAAAACTCTGCTCAAACCTTCTCCACAGTTCACAAATAGCCCAAATCAACAATTTTCAGAATGGGAAACACCCACTAAGCCATCAAATTATAAAATCCTTATTTTTGCTTAATTTGAAGGGGGTTTATTGAAAATCAACATCCCCAACCCAATTTCACCACAACAAAGCCTCAAACACTTTCAATTGTGTCTGCACAAACTCAATCCACATTCAAAAGTTGCTGCCCCCAAGGTTTACAACATCTACCACCCTCAAACCACTCACTTTCACTCAAAATTGACAATTTTGCCAACTAGGGCATCATGCCCAACCTCACAAACGATATCCCTTGCACCAAAACTCAACACCTACTCCTATTTCCATCCTAATGGACTCATTCCACCGAGCCACAGTGTACATGATAGGTGGAATGAGTCATAAATGCATTTTATATCTTCAAAACCCCAAACTTGCAGTTACAGACCACTTTCAGGAGAATGGCTATAAAAACGTTGTTTCTTTATGAAAACAGATCCCACAAAAACCAATTTGTTCTTAGAACATGGGTCTATCCAGTACAAAGCAAATTCAATCCAAAACTTTCAGTATGGGTCTGTACAAAACTCTGCAACAGCAGACTGTAATGGAAAAATACAGAAAATGCAGAGAAAACAAGAAGTTTTATTGTTTGTTCTTCAAATACAGAATTTCCAACCCTTCATCGAGCCTTTACAAGGCCTTTTAAACTTGTTTCAATCAGACTCAATGACTTCCAACTGAATTTTGAACTACCCCAAACCAAAATGACTCGTCACCTTCCTAATTTGCACTTTTGCATTTTTGCAATTTTACATCATTTTGACCAATATGCAACATGAACTCCTAATGACCTCTAAAACCACCCAACATGACTTATTACATAGTAAAATGGTCTATATGACCTTATTCAATGTCTTCAAGATTCAAAAACATCTAAAACTAACTCATCATAGACCTTATTCACAAGAACTTTCAAAATGGGCTTGGTGCCCCTGCACCAGAAGAAGGTAGTGATTCCTAATTTTCCAAGAAAGCTGCCATTGGAAAATGACCTCTATAAGTAGTATGCTGACAATTGCTAACCTAGAGGCTGGTGGGTGGAGAGCACCTGATAAAAGTTACATCTGTGTTGTTGTCCTTGGCAAAGAAGAAGTAGCGCAAGAGGTGCTTTGTTATAGATGGCAACTGGTGTGCTTGATCTTATACAATATTTGCAAGTTAATTAAGACATTGTGAGATTACAATCTAATTTTCTATGTATGGTAAGTTGATTTCTAAAAATTGTTGAGCAACTGGAAGTAGAAATTGACAAAAAAATTGTTTAGTTTCAAGATTGTAGTGGTTGCTGTCTTTGCCTTGTTTGCATACAGTTATTTTTGGTAGCTCATCAAAGTGGTGACCGTAGTGCAGGTGGAGAAGGGTAATTATCAGAAATGATACAGGGGAAATATTAGTTCCTTATGCAATTAATTTTAGTCACACAATAGATAACATTGTTGAATAGAGGATGTAAGATTTGGGCTTCAACTAGTGTTACAAATAGTTCAGTCTATAAATGCTAAGCTGGTTATCCTGCCACCTAGGTCCTATTCAAATTCTTTCCAGAAGACTAAATGATTTTTTATATATTTTTGTCAGATGCACTTAATCATGTGAAGGGAATGGCTAATAGTGTGGCAGATCATTTAGTAAACTTTGAAGTACAACTAATCCCAGATGAATTGCATCTTCAAGTTACAATAGGTGACATAATGGGAATGTTTCCGTTGGATGTGAGTGGTGGTAAAGGAGATTTCACTTCCAAGTGGTTCACATTTCTAATCCATCTGCTGCATGGATGTATCACCATTATTGTGAATGGTTCATTTTTTTGATAAAGTTCGATTTGTTTATAAAGATTTTTCTTCCTGCTTATCTTTCATACATATTTTCTACAGTTGATTTATAGAGTCTTTCTTATTTTCTACAGTTGATTTATAGAGTCTTTCTTATTAAGTCTGTCTATATATATTGGCATCTTTCACACTAAGTCAACCCTTTCAAACCTATCTCCATTTAAATTTAACAGCTTGGCATCTGTAACTGCCAGTCTGTTGACTGCTGGAAGGAAAGGATTACAGATATGAAGAAAAGAAAACCAATCAAGAGTATTAACTGGATAGAAATTTTTTAACTGTTAATGCCCTCTGCAACTGATTGCTGCCCAAACTTTTGAGTAATCTTACTTACATCCCTCAAGATCCTGGAACTTCTTGAGAAAGCATAGTCTATATACAGCTGTATCTGATCCACTGGATGACCGGCTTCCATGTGGTTACAGTGTCATTTACATGGTTTTAATAAAATCAGAGCTGGTAAGACTCTAGTAGTGAATGATGTTATTGTGTCTATGCCCATACTGACACCACAATAATATGTAAGAGCCCCTGGCAAAAGTTTTCATCAAGGTTACAATGAATTAAAGGTAAGATTCTCTCAGGAGCTGGCAGATAATAATTGAAAAATTAGGGAGTGACAGTTGAAGAGTGATAAGGAGTATGTTGAAGCTTGAGTTGTACTGGTTTATTAGCTTCTGTTAGATTGTGTAGCCTTAATTACTATGCTTTATCAGGGATATTTTGTATATTGTGGAAATTTGGATTTTCTTATTCATTTCATATATTATTGTACAGTATACACATGTTAAGTATATAATTAATATTGTAGCAGTTTCTCTTGTAACATTATTCCAAGTGGTTTGGACTCTGGAAGATATGATAGGCATGTATTTTGTACAATCTAAATGGTTTGCTAGCTTTTGCTACAAATTAATATCATTTTTTTCACCTAGCAAAAAAAGCTGGTAATATTCTTTATATATTGTGTATTCTCAAATGCATCATTTTGAAATTTCCGATTAGAGAAAAGCTTATTGATTAGCCTATTGCTGTACAGCCTATTGAGTAGCCTTCTGTTGTATTATGTCTATAATATTGCAGAAAAGCTATTTGTCATTTAAATTGGAGAGTTATTTATGCAGTATCAATTTTTTAGCAGACATAACAAAGAGTTAGCATAAAATAACTTATTAAAGACAAATAATAAAACTGAAACTCCTTTTAATCCTTGCATGTAGAACGTAAATTTCAGTTGTCCTTACTGTGTTATTTTAAATGATAAAATAGAATGCAAGTGGTGCTACATGGGGTCAATTCTAACTGATCTGAACAGATAATGACATGAAATGATAAGCGATCTCACTGGTTATCAGAACTTCCTATTCCATGGGAAATTTGTTGTTCAAAATGCATTAAGATTGTAGATAATAAGCTGATTTTTTAGCTTCTAATATTCTTAAACTATGTGGAGTTTTCACTCACTCAGCAGATTTTAGAACATCAAATGTAGGGTTATTTGGGTTGATACAGCTGTTAGTGACAAACAAATAAGTGGCAGACCTACTTTGAAATTGCTAGTGCATGTTGTGTCATACTCTTTCTCAAGTTAATAGTACTAGGACACGATATAATCCAAGTATACTTTTTTAAGGTCCGTGGGCCTCTTGTATCATACTGTTCCAGCAACTCGGAATTAGAAAAGAGCAGCTTCTAGATTATAAGAACTGTTTTAAATTTTTAAATGGCAGAATTAAAATAAGTTATATGGAAAATGTTTTTAGTGCAAATGACTGTAACTAAAAAGCAGAAAGGTCTCATAAAATGTAAATAAAATATCAGAATGAATTTTTATTGCATGGTGATAAAATTTTAGATGAGTTGTGTTTTTCTTTCAAAGTTTTTCATCAAGGCTTGGCATTCAAATCACTCTTCTGTAAAGTTGGTAAATTTCATTCTTTATATGTTCTATGTGAGAGAAAGGAATCAGTAGGCAATGTCTTCTGGAGATATATATTTGCCATGACTTTACAGGCATGGTTAGTGACTGCATTCAACTATATTTTCAATGCTCCTCACTCTAGCAATGTTCTCTTTTATGGGCAGTTGGTTGGGCTGAGGTACCTTCAAAACCTTATGGCATGCAAGATGGTATGGGCACTTGGTTGATTGGAGATACCATCAAAACAGATAATGACATATGGTGCAGAATCTTGTTTAGAGAGAATGCCATTGAATGTCTACAATGAGCTTTGGCCTTTGAGATTTGGTCTTGCTGGAAATAGCAACTTGCCTACCAATCAAGCTAGCAGCTGCTGACCTTTTCCTTTTGTTGTTTAGGTAACTAGATTCTGATAGGGATACAACTTATAAGTCTTATAAACTTGGCATATGAGGAACCATGTAGATGCCAGAAAGTATTGTGTTTGCTCACGTTGCCCAATTGTATGAAGTTTTCTTATTTTACTCTATCCTGCATGATGCTGGTTAGGTTTTATCTAGATGCAAATTTTAGGTATCAATAAATATTATAGACATTGAATTCAAAATCTAATCAGTTCTAGATTTGGCAGACCAAGCAAATAGAAAAGAGAGTTGAGAGAGAACAGATAAGAGAAAAATTCGTTATCTATAGTCCCTGTAAAGCTATTACTATTATTATAAGTTTATTGTAACTAAGACAATGAGATTTTCAAGACAATGAGATTTTCATGGATAAAACATTTCTTCTTTTTAATTGATATGGTGATAGGAGGTGCATTTCTGTAGCACAAGCACAAACATATTTCATGTAAAAACAGCAGGGGAACAGTCACTGCACCCACACTATGAATAGTATGTTGATAACAATCAAATTTAAGGACTGTAGAATATGTCCAATGAGAAGTTTACTATTCTGCAGAAGTTTTTTCAGTTGTTGGAAAACATTTGTTGCTGGAATCATGATATAATGTTATGTTCTGACCAATGATGAACATATTATTTTACAAGTTATGCTATTGTTTTTACTATTTTTATTTAAGATAAAAAGAAGAGAGAAAATGTATGCCAGGCAGTTCTAATGTTAGGTAGCTAACCTCGCAAGGACCAATTTGTCAAAATTCCATGAGAGAAGCTGGTGACTGTCAGAATTCTTATTATTTTGTAACATATGCAATTATTTTTACTTTTTTTCTTTCTTTAAGATAAAAAGAAGAGAGCAAATCTATGCCAGGCGGTTCTGATGTTAGTTGCTTAAGCTTGGAAGAGTCGAGCTGTCAAAATTCTTGTAAGAGAAGCTGGTGATTATCAGAACTCATGCTTTCGTAGAGGTGTAATTGTTTCAGAACAGCGTGCATTTTATCTTTACATATGGCAAGTCAGCAAGGCTTGCACTATAAAAATATGCATATTTGTGCTCAGTGGTAGATCAGACCTTTGGCTTGCTTCAAAATGACCCTG
This sequence comes from Sequoia sempervirens, assembly GCA_007258455.2. Lineage (NCBI taxonomy): Eukaryota > Viridiplantae > Streptophyta > Pinopsida > Cupressales > Cupressaceae > Sequoia > Sequoia sempervirens. The sequence continues at coordinate 13,765 of VDFB02067609.1, read as the reverse complement.
GCACATTCAGTTTCAAATTTCTGTCTGTAGAATGTGTCTCTACTTTAGCTAACTAGTCATAATTAGAGTGTTACAGTGGTTATCCAGTGGCTCACTTGTATCTCATAGAATTGTGTTTTACACAGGACATTTTGCGATTCATTTATGTTTGTGCTTGCAGGTGTCCTGACAAAGATAGTTGGCTTGCACTATAAAAATATGCATATTTGTGCTTAGTGGTAGATCGGGCCTTTGGCTTGCTTCAAAATAACCCTGGCACATTCAGTTTCAAATTTCTGTCTGTAGACTGTGTGTCTTCTTTAGCTAACTAGTCATAATTACAGTGTTACAGTGGTTATCCAGTGGCTCAATTGTATCTCATAGAATTGTGTTTTACATAGGACATTTTGTGATTCATTTATGTTTGTGCTTGCAGGTGTCCTGACAAAGATAGTTGTGTTTACTATCTTAGAGGAGTGGTTGAACACATGGGCACTATGAGAAGTGGTCATTATGTTGCGTATGTAAGATGTTGTGAAGATGAGAACTACCAAGCTGCTGGAAGGGATGGTCAGCCTGAAAAAAGTCTCTGGTACTATGCTAGTGATTCGCGTGTGAGAAGAATATCCTTTTCAGAAGTTCTCCAAAGTGAAGCCTACCTATTATTTTACGAGAAATGTACATTCCGTTGAGTTTCAGAACAATAATTAAGCATTTTTCTATACTTTTTGCCTTGCACATATGGCATTCGTTTTGTTGTTTTCTATGAAGTTGTGGCAATTCAAAGGTGCAAACACCAATTAATTTTTAAGTAACAAGCAATTTTTTTGGGGGATTCAGAGGCAAAATTTTATTATTTTATATTGGGAAGGGTGGAAAAGGGGTTCAGGGGCCAGGGAAAGGTTTATTGTTTGAAGATGGACTGTTCTATCTGGTGGAAGAGGATATGTAGACAAAGAGTGTTCCGCACCTTGTTTGTGTTCTAGGTCTTCCAACGAATACCTCCCCTTGTAAGAACAAAAATTAGCATTGAAGGAAAATGCTCATGTGTATATTACTAATTTACTATATCTATTTAATCCCATGGCACTGCATGGAGTTTTGGAAAGTTTTTATTTGTAGAGACAATCAACTGTAAAAGTTGACACCAAAATATGTTACAAGAGACAAGCTGGAAATATATGACTAAAAAAGCATATCCTGCACAACGTTTGTCATGTGAGAGGCATTCATAAATGGCTGCAGCATCATTGCACATCATTACTCTTGGTTCCAAGTTAAGTAAATTTCTTCTGGTGGCATTCAAGTACTGGTAGGATGCTTTCCAGAGCCTTTGTTATGATACAAATTGAAATAGTTCATTTGATAATCATAATACTTGCATATCAAAACAGTATGATAAATGTTTGATGGAATTTTGTCATGCAATTTTTATAATTTATTGTGCATTTTTCATAGTTGATGACAAGGCATGGCATTAAGCTATCTATACTTTTGCTAGTAGAGGATAGATATATGAACATTTACAATTTGTTTTTGGTAAATAAAGCAGGCCATGTTTGAAACCAATAAGATGCACATATAGAACCAGATGCCATTACAGTGACTTGCATGTACAAAATAGCCTTTTTAGACTATGTAACGGATGTTAAAAATTTATGACGTGGCTGTTAATATGCTAGTTCAAATATATATGACAGAACCAACAATTTGTACTTGAACATTACATATAATAGATCAATACAGTCACAAGGACTTTTAAATCGAGAACCTAGCCTAAAATGTTGCTTTCATTTTTTTCTTTTTGGATAAAGTCGAATATATTATATTTTATTCTAGGAAAAGGGGGTTAAGCCCTACAATTAGAACAAGAGTAGAAGACAGCATCCCAGAGAGTGTCAGAGTCAGAATGAATGATCCCTATGCATGGATCATGATATTATTTAGCATTAGGAAGGCAGAATTAAACTTGAAACCACTCAGCCAGTGAACAACCAGAGGCAAGGAAAAAACAGAGAGGATAATGGGAACTTAGAGATTTTAAGAGTCCTGGTATTAGAGCGAGCAATTTCAACAAATTCTTGAATGAGGGAGTGATTAACACCCAACATTTGGAAAGTGTCTAGCACAAAATTCTTGACAATTTGGTAGAATTCTTTATTCATGCTATCATATCATCCTTCCTAGCACAAAGGGGATGATGATATTGATATTCCGTAACAGTTTCAGAGTTGATGAGCTTAAGTATGTCCAAATAATCATTTCGTTGCATAGGAGAAACAAGAAAGTGCTAGTGCCTTACCTATGATCACAACCATAGTAGCATTACCTTTACTAGGTGTTGACATTGCAAACTGAGCGTAAATGGAATTCAATTACATGGTTTTTAAATGGGTAAAAGAATGGAAAATTTAATCCTAAACCCTAAACCCTAAAAGTAGCATTTTGTTTTGAGGATAAGTGAAAAAATGTAAAAATAACCTGGGTTTGACTGGATCAAAGCCATTTGCAAGTGCCATTCGTTTTTTTTGCTTCTATGATTACAACAGTTAGTGAAGGTAGACTGTAGAACTATAATGAGCAAAATTAACAGCAGTGTCATTCTCTTGTCCACCTGGCCTTTTAATGAACAAACTAGTAGGAGACAATTTCTCCCTCAACAGAACTTTTTCCTTTCTAACAGCCACTACTAGCAACAGTCAGGTAATGAGACAAAGGACCATAGGTGTGAGAGTGTGGAAAGGGAGGGTAATGCATGGCAATTCCATAACCGGTGGTTAGAGAATACTGTTGTTCAAGTTCATATTGTCTCCATTTGGCCATGTAAATAAGCAGTCAGATTGCTGCAACAGCTGCTTTTAATATCAAGGGTGCTGCATTGTAGTTCCCAACAAGTGTAAATCTTGCCTGCCAAATGTTTGGAGAATCCCCATGTCTAAAACCAGCATGGAAAGCTTGAAGATTATCAGCAGCAGGATGTTCAGACTGATAGTTCTACTGGCCTGGAGGGTAATGCATGGCAATTCCATAACCGATGGTTGGAGAATACTGTTGTTCAAGTTCACATTGTCTCCATTTGGCCTTGTAAATAAGCAGTCAGATTGCTGCAACAGCTGCTTTTAATATCAAGGGTGCTGCATTGTAGTGCCCAACAAGTGTAAATCTTGCCTGCCAAATGTTTGGAGAATCCCCATGTCTAAAACCAGCATAGAAAGCTTAAAGATTTTCAGCAGCAGGATGTTCAGGTCAATAGTTCTACTGGCTTGCAGCAAATCATTGTCTTTATTAACAGAAATGCCCTTGCATGATCCGTCGAAGCTTTCCAAGAGGCAGCAAGTCCCCCAATGGCTAACTAGGGAAGCAGGAATTAGGATGACAACAACAATCCTGTTCCTAATATGTCAACAATAACTTTTTCTTGGTTAGATACCGCTGCTTAGAAAACCAATCAGCAACTTGATTACATTCCCTGTAATAGTGGATAAAGCAGATTCCTTTAAAATTTTCCTTAAGATTATTGGCCTCATCAATATAATTGGAAGTCTCCAACCTTGACAACAACCATTTTTCATAACCTCAGTCAACAACTTTGTATCTTCTTCAGCTAAGAATTTTCTACTTCATAGTTGAAGGTGAAATTCAAACCAGTGATCAATCCTTTGGATTCAGCTACATTATTAGTATGTTTCCCACCAAAGCAAGTTTCAGACACTCCTAACTAATTTCTTAAGATGCACCTTGCTCTTGAGAGGCCCAGGCAACCTTTGAAGAAACCATGAAAACTCAACTTAAAACATGCTTCCTTAAGCACAATTCATAGAATTTCATGTCTTTTCTTTTTATAAGAACTTGAGGTGGAGACAATTCTAGACCTACCATCAACCCAACTTTAAAATCCAAATGATCTTACTGGATAAGCTCTTTAATCTTGTAGATATTAAAAGATTCTAACCATTTGATTAAAACTTTTTCTACCCTTCTTTTGAATTTCTTCAAATGTGCAACATTCATTTTGGTCCTTGGATTATCATTCTATTCTGTTCAAGCCAAGGAGCCCAACACACTACAGTTGGAACCATTATGGATAAAGTATGCAAAGCCTTCAAGCTTTCCTTTAGTCCGAACCGAGCAACAACTTTGGAAGTGGGGTAGGGAAGAGGCATGCCATCTCAAAGCTCTTAAGCATTCCTTGCAAAATATTTTGGGAAGAGGAGCCTTTTACAAGTAAGTGGTTAATATTATCTTCACCTACTTGGTAAAGTGCAAATTTCAAGGTCCCTAGAAATCCCTTCTTGGCTTGTTCTCCTTTCACTAAGTAGCAATCCATCAATTTAATAAGTAGGAGCCAGGGATAACAAAATTCTAAAGAAGCTTATCCAGTTTATTAGAGCAAGCAAGGCAGAAATTATCAATCATGTTAATTAAACTGCTAGATTCTAACCCTCTTGCATGTGGAAAGACACTCAAATCCTTCCAGACCTGTTTCTTTGGTCATCCTGAAACAGTTTTTTTATCCAATAGTCTTTGACTTTTTCCCTTCTACATTTGGCAAGGCAATAGACACAGATTCTTTGATTTGAAATGACGATGATGGAAGAATCTTCCGACTAGGCATCCTCAAAAATGAAATTTATACCCCATTATGAATCCCCTCAAACAAGGATTTCTCAACAATAGTATGGGAGAAGCAAATATTTTCCCAGAGCGTATCCTTTTGATTGATTGGGAGTAGTAAAAAAGTGCTCTGGTTCTTTGCTATCTAGATGCTTTCTTTGAAGAAACTACACCAATCCGCATGGGGATTCATATACATTCTCCAAGACAATTTTGCATCTAACTACATATCAGCTATTTTACTATTCCTTCTGCTAGTTTCTCCGAAATCTTTTGGAAGGGATACCATCTCCCATGCATCAAAGGATACTTATTTTGATCTCCTTTTCCTTGCCAAAAGAAAATGCAAAGGATCTTGTCCAAGTCATTTAAAATATTTTTGGGAGCTATCAACAGAGGGAAGCAACAAATCATGATTGATTGAAACACAAACTGAACTAAAGTTAGCCTTCCTGCAGAAGAAAACCATTTTCCTTGCCACTGAGAAATATCTTTCTCAATCTTATAAGAGCTTTGTATAGTGTATTCTCAGCCTTCCCTTTGATTAGAGGAATCCCAAGGTAGATATTAGTTAGAGAGGCATGTTCACAAACAACCATGAAGAATTTTTACAGAATTTATCTTGCCAATCATATGTTTATACTTTATAGTTGATATATCTTCTCAATATCTCAATTTTGTTCCATTCCATCATAATAGACTCAATAGTGATAATAGTATCATCCGCAAATTGTGTATGCACGATTGGATCTTCGTTTAGGGCAGGTTTAGAGGTCCTCACATTCTATTTATGGTTTTCTTCATTCAGGGTTCTCCCTAGGGCTTCATCCATAGTGATATAAGGTTAAAAGGCTTGAGGATCTCCTTGTCAACAAGCAGTGAAGGATTTGGAAAACCTAGGGGACCATTATCCGAAATAAAATTCTAGGAATAGCCTGACACGCTCTTACCTGCTCTTACCAATTCTTAAAAAACTTGAAATGTTCTACTATTTTATCAAGAGATCCCAATCTATTGTCATAAGCCTTGGAGATTTCCGATTTCAACAACAATCCCTTCCACCCATTTGAATCTAGAGAATGGATTACCTCATGAATAACTGTTAGGTCATCAAGAATATGCCTCCTGTTAACAAAGCTCCATGCTCTTGGAAGACTAGATCTAGGAGGAGGGGCTTGATCTTGTTTTCCCACAGCTTAGAGATGATTTAATAGACCACATTATAGAGCAAAATAGGTGTATCTGGTATCTGCACATTCTTAGATTTGGGAATCATTGTTATGAAGATAGTTTTGAGTCTTGAGAATCCTTTTGGTAACTGCTCGTAACCTCGAGCTTGACCAGATCCCAATGCTGTTAAAAAAAAGAGCAGGGAAGCCATTGGGGCCAGGAGTACTAGATCATTTCATATCAAAATATGCCTCTTTAACTTTCTCCTTAGAGATCAGTACTATAAGAGCTTGGTTTTCGATAGCAGAGATCACAGAGGAAATTTTGTTGAGAAGATAGGTTTGAGCTTCCTCTCAATCTTCTTCTTCCTCCCATAGAGGGTTCTCCTAAAATTAGGCCACCTCTTGATCAGTATCTTCTTGTTTTTCAAGAATGTCCCCAGATACATTTTACAATAGAAGAATCTTATTTCTTTGTGATCTTGTCTTAATAATCTAATGCAAGAATTTGGTGTTTTGGTCCTCTTTCAGAAAATTTCTTCTTCTCTGTATGGGTTATCCAACTAGGCAAGTGCTTCACCCTCTTCAGTGGCAAGATATTGTTGAATCTTGTCCTGGATTGCAAGCATTCTTTCTTCTGGTTGAGCTCTATTGTCAAATTTATTCTTGAAAGTTGAAACATTCTCTGTTCTAACTATTCATCTTTGTTTTCAATAATTTTAACCAAGCCACAAGTCTAAACATATAGAAGTGTGTCCTTCCAGAACCATTTTTCTACCAATCAATGACTGGATCATCTATCATTTATTCACTCCTAAATATGCTATTCTTCTTCTTCTTCATATAATCTTCCTTCTTCTCTTCCTTTCTCTTATTCTTCTTTTTATTTGAATTCATTACTTTATGATGTAGTGCCTTCTCCCTCGTTTATATAATAAGTAGGACTCCATAGAATATGGTATGTTGAATGTTAATCTTTCATATTGGGTGGATTGCCCCCTTGCAGTTGTTTGTTTGGATGTTGCACCTCCTAAAAGTGTTTGGCATTAATAAAAGGGGCAGCTATTTGGTGATTCCAGTTGGTGCTTAACAAGTGGTATCAGGGTGATGCTCCTGGCACAGCATCAAAATTTGCTAAATTGATATTTATCTGTCTTTTTGTTTTGGCTTTTATCTACAAGTTTATTTCAATGGACTGTTACATTTCCTTTGAAGATTTTTAGGCCCTACACTTTGTCTACCATACACCATTGTGGGAGTCAAGGGGTCGGCAATTCCTCGCCAAAAAAATATCCACAGGCAAAATAAGGTAAAGCAGATCTGGTCTTGAAAATAGGCTGCCTCATTTTCAGTTTGGAACACATCTCAACATGGAAGAAGATTTGATTAAGAATTTGATTCAAACTGAATGTCAGCTAGCAATAGAACAATCCAGAAGCAAAATGACACTTAGAATGAATGGCTTAGAAACAACCATACAAGATTCCATTGATGCTTTAAGCTTATAGATGGAGAACTTGATGGTAAGTATCACAAATTTGCAGCAACATGCTAAAGGAAATCTTAGAGAGGATTGTGGCTTACGAGAACCTTTGGCCTTCATAAGTTTTGCACCAATGGATGACCAAGGGTCTTCGTGAAGGCATCCTCTTTCAAGGTCGAGGTATGAAAGTTTGATGGCACCCATGTGCCAACATAGGTCAGTCGAATGTAACATTATTTAGAATTCCATCAAGTGCTGAACCATAAGAAGGTAGCTCTAGTAGCTCTACACATGGAGACAAAGCCCAACTAGTGGTATCAATGGTGGCAAAAGAAGAAAGGTTAGGCTAGATATTGACATAGCATGATTTGGTGAGTGCCCTTTCTGAACAATATTAGTGTTTGGGAGCTGATTATTTGAATCGGTTATCTTGACTTAGACATATGTGAGCAGTTCAAGAGTATTCCCTGCAACATCAAAGACTATCCACTTGAGTAGATGATTTGGGTGAAGGCAAGTCAGAACTCTACATAGGATGTCTTAGGGATGATATTCAACACAAGTTGAGAATTTAACAACTTGTAGATATTTCAGATGCCATTGCCAAGGCTTGCCATATTGAGGCCAGCAGCAGGAAGCATGCAGATCTGCCCCCATTACCTGTGATAATGGAAAAATGCCTTTAGAACCACCTGTGTGTCTCCTAAGGATTTGAAGGAAAAAGGGCCAAGGGATGTTATAGATGTATTGAGAAATAGTTTATGGGCCACCGACGTAGTTCAAACATCCTTGTTATCCTAGACAATGCACCTGAAGATGGAGAGGAAGAGGCAAAATGCATTCCTGCTGATTTTTTTTAAAATATCAAACTGTAATGGAAGACAAGGAAGATCAATCATCTCTGTCCATGCCTTGGCTAGAGTAGTGGCCCTCAAATGCCAAGAATTAAAGGGCACATCAACAACAATGAGTTTCTGTATTGATTGATTTAGGAAGCACTCAGCTTCATTGATAAGAGGTTGGCTCTATGCTTGGCATATCAAGTACAAATAATAAAAAATCCAAATTATGATTGCCAATGGAGGTGCAGGTCCATATGGAGGCCTTTGTATAGACATTAAACTTTGAATGTCAGACTATTAGCTAGTATCACCTATGTATGCCATTGGCCTAGGAAGTGTAGATGTTGTCTTAGGTGTTCACTGATTAAAAACTTTGGGTACTAATGCAATTATTTTAAAGAACTTTCACCTTAGGTTTGAACTCAACTTTGAAGAGAAGGGTAAAGCATACCAATTGAATGGAATATGAGCTTCATCAGTCCAAGTAGTTATTTCGAGCAGAATGGAAAGGTTCTTGGGAAAGGTGCTCAGGGGTAGTAGCCATCTTTGCAGGATAGAAGGAGATAAAGGATCATCACAAGCCCCAACAGAGTTGCAGCACATATTGGATAAACAGAACCATGTTTTATCTAAACCAACCGAGAGTCTTCTCCTCACTAGGGATTGCGAGCATATAATCTCTCTATGTAGGTGAACACTCCCAAATATCTGGCCATATAGGTACATTTATTTTATAAAAAATGTGGTCAAAAAATTTGTGCATGAATTATTAATTTATTAGAGGTTGGAGTCATTTGATTGAGTTGGAGTGCATTCTCTGCTTCAGTTATATTGTTGTGAAAAAAAGAAGGCACCTGGCAGCTTTGTATTCATTATAGGGAACTCAAACTCCCTTCCCAAATTCCCAATACAGTCACATTGAGTTGCCTATTTTTCCAAATTGGATTTTAGATCAGGGCACCATCAGATCTGTATAAGATAGGTCATTCCAAAAACTGTTTTTCAAACTCATGACATTCATGATCCCCAGTTTAATAGATGCACCTGCTACATTCCAGAGCCTGATGAACAATATCTTTTTAACCATATTTGAGGAGTTTTATGCATGTTTTCTTTAATGATATTCTTGTTTATAGTCCTACTTGGGAAGGATATCTGCATCATTAAAGTATAGTTCTCACTCTCTTAATTCATCATGAACTTTTCAACTGTGCTTTTACTAAGTTGGAGATTGAATGTTTGGGGTGTATTAAATTTCAAGATCGTTACTATCATCGATTGGCCCATCCCTCATTTGATTATGGATCTTCACAGCTTCTTGGGACTCATTGGCTATCATTGTAGTCTGGAGGTTTGTTAGAGACTATGCCAAAATTGCAGCTCAAAAATAATTCTTTTGCTTGGGCAGAAGAAGCTATTGCAACATTTGAGGCCTTGAAGACTGTTGACTACCATCCCTGTTTTAGCTACACCAGATTTTTGCAAATCCATCATCATTGAATGTGTAATTGGTGCTGCCTTATTGCAAAATGGAAGACACGTTGCTTTTGAAAGTAAAGAACTCTGTCCTGAGAATCTTGCCAAATCTACATAGGAAATGGAGACATCAGCTATTCTCCATGCTATAAAAAAGTTGCATCAATATTTGTTGGGTCATCACTTTAAGGTCAAAACAGATCATTCCAGAATTACATACTTCCTGGAACAATGAGTATCTTCAGGAGAACAACATAAATGCGCTGCAAAAATGTAGGGAATTGATTTAGATATTAGCTATGATCGGAGCAAGGATAATGTTGTGGCTGGTGCACTATGAAGGCAACATGAAGACTCTTCTCACTTCTCTGTTGGTTATCCTCTTCCAACTTGGATTACACTGGCACAATTTGAATGGTATGATGGTCCATCCAACTTATTAATTGACAGCTACAGTTTGATCCTACTTACAACTGTACTATTCATGGTCTAATGACATTCTTTGCTATCAGAATCACATTTCATCGGTTAGGATGTTATTCTCCAAGAACTTTACTCATCTCGTTCATCAGGACACTTTGGGTTTCTTTAGACATTACAAAATAATACTCTTTTCTTTTGGCAAGTGATTAAGAGTGATGTTCATCCCTTCATAGTTCATTGTGATATTTTTGAAAGAGTTAAGGAGAGATTGTTGCTTCATCAGGATTGCTTCAGCTGTTGTCTATTCCAAGTCAATGTTGGGAGGAAATTTCCATGGACTTCGTCACATGCTTTCTTGAAGGTAAAGATACTATTCTTGTAGTGGTGGATTGTCTCCCAAAGCCACTAATTTCTCCCCCATTGCATCTTCTCTTAAAGCGCATTCGATTGCTGAAATCTTTTCAAGACATATTTATAACTTCACAGCTGTCATGAGATCATTGTTCCTAATAGGGATCTTGTGTTTAACAATAATTTTTGGAAGCAATTCTTCAAGTTGCAGGGCACTCGAATTTGCATCAGTTCTGCATATTATCCACAAACAGATGGTCAAACTAAAGTTATTAATAAGTGTCTCAAGAGCTATCTTTGATGCTTTGCAGATGATAAAACATCTTAGTGGGTTAAATGAATTCCCTTAGCAGGGTAGCGTATAATACCACATTTCACACTTAAGCTAAGGTGACCTCCTTTGATGCTTCATATGCATATCCTCTTCCAAGCACTGATACCTATCTTCTAGATTCTCCTAAGAAGAGAAATTCATAATTTATTTCAACACAGTCAAGATGTTTTAGAGCTCCTTAAACACAACCTCCACTTGGCTCAAAACAATAAGAAGCGGCAAGCTGATATAAAATGCATAGGATGCTGATTTGAAAGAGGAGATTGGGTGTATCTTTGCCTATACCCTTGTAAGCAGTCTTTACTAATGTACAAAGGACACTATGAATTTGCCTTGAAACTTTAAGGTCTCTATAAGATCCTTAAGAAGATTGGTAATGTAGCATATGCTTTTGAACTTATTTCTTGATCCAGAATCTATAATGTATTTTGTATTTTGTGATTGGAGAAGTTTATAGGCCAGCATATTCTATCCAGACAGAATTACCTGAACTTAATGAGGGTAAGCTCATACTTGAATCAAAATCCATTTTGGACACGTGTCTTTGCCAGTTCTGTCATTGTACACTACACAGTACTTTATTAAATGGAAGCTGCTTCTTGTTGAAAGAGAATGATGCATTTCATCAACGTTAAGCAACTTTCAAGCCTTGAGAACAAGGCTTTTTTTGACTATCTGGGGCATGTCATATACCTTGATCTGTAATTTCTCAAATTCAAAGTGTAGAAATTACTAGAACACAAAGCAAATCTACTGTTCTACTTGCTTGTACAAATGACAGTACTAGATGAATGAGTTTTGCTAAAAAATGAATAATCAAATGCTGAGAATGAGAAGAACAAATTGTTGATCACCAAGAACAAATTGGAAGAGTAGACAACTGGAAATTGCTCCTATGATCACTATCAAGCTCCAAACAACCACAATCAGCCAAGTTTCACCTAATGTTGAGCACTGCAATGCTCATACAAGCCTCCCATGATGCAATTTGACCGTCTTGTGCCTTAAATAGATGCTGAAGCATTCTCCTTGTGCACTAGAAGGATCCATGATTGGAATTGGAAGTGGAAGAGTTAAAGACAGTTTGCTCCAAATTTGCATTTCATCAATTGCGATGATCTAATCAACCCTTTCCATTCCATTCATGACCCATCCATTTCTATTCCATTCATCAGATTCCATTCATGACAATTGATGAAATTGGAATATGATAGGATGAGATTGGAGAATTTGGTTAACTTGATCTTGATTCATTTTAGAGCTTTCTTCTTTATGCTTTGGATTGTGTTCTTGGAATAGATATGGTTTCAATAATGGGATATGAATAAGGGAAGACTCTTGGATAGCCTCAAAATATTGGCATGTTGGTAATGGATTTTGAGTAGGCATGATAGGTGATAGGATGCATGATGGTGCTTGAACTGGGATTTCTTGATTAGAGATTGGACTCATATCAAATTTTGGATTAGCATGGAGTGCATGATTATCTATCATGGAAAGCCCTCAGAGAAAATCCTGAGAAGTGTCATTATTGAGTGAGTTGTTTGTTGGGGATGGTGTGGATCAATGTTGCAAAGGTTTCAGGGATGAGGTACTAGAAGAAGAGATTGAGGCTTCTTGTGGGCAAGCTTCTTCAATACAACCTATTATGGAGTCAAATGAGGTGGAGTTGTTATGGCTAGGGATGTTATTAATGCCATTATTTTGGGATTAGCCATTGCTAGACATAGATGAATGATTTTGATAATGCTTTGGAAATGTATCTTGATATATACCAAATTTCTCATTATGTGAGCTAGGGATATTGTTGACGTGATTATTTTTGGATGGATTTTTAGGATGATCTTCAATAGTGGCATTACCTTGGTCAATAATATTTTGTATGATATTTTTTAGTTGTATACAATTTGGTGTTATATGACCCTTTATCCTATGGTATTCACAGTAATCATTATTGTTGTACCATGAGGGTTTTAAATTGGGGTTTGTCATAGTGTCTAAACTTTGGAAGCTTGTTAACATTGGTTTGAATTAACTTGTTCAAGATTGATTCAATTGGCTCCCCTGAGTGTACTTACATCTAGTGGTGGTGTTGGGTCAAGTTTGCTGATTGTTTGGTGGGGGTTGTATGTTTTGTACAAACTTTGCATCGATGACACCATCGTTGGTAACATTCTTGTTCTTAGCCCATAGGCAAGGTTTGTCATTAGAGTTTGATGTATTATCCTTGCTATCCTTATAGATTTTGACAAGTACCTTAGCAATAAGAGCGTTCTCAATGTTGATCCCTTTTTCTATGATTTTGTCAAAGGTGCTAGCACATTGTATCGTTGAGTGAGCCAATTTTGGTGTTAAGATTTTAGACAAAGATATCCACAAGCTGTTTTTAGGAATAGGGCATTTGCATTTGCTAGCCTTGCGTCTCCAACATTGTAAGATGAAGTGAATATTTCTCTTGGATTTTGTTTTGTGCTACATAAATTGGTCATGGTAACTTCATGTTCTATGTTGTATGAGAAATTACCGATAAAATTTTCAACAAGTTTGTGAAATGTTTTGATACCATGTGGTAAATGGGAGAACCATTCTATTGCTTGTCCTCCTAAACTTCTAGGAAAGAGGCACATTAAGTATGTGTCGTTGTATGCAACCTCTAGGCATGCTATCTAAAATTCTCATAAATGTTCTCGTGGATCACCTCTTCCCTTGTATTTGTCAAACTTAGGTATTTCAAAGTTGTGAGGGAAGGGTATCATAGCTATATTTCTGTCAAATGGACATGAACAAATTTCTTCAAGAGTATAGCTTTTCTTCATTTGTCCCAATTGCATGTCGGTAATCTTTTGGTTCAAACTTTGAATTAGTAATGCCAAGTCATCGTTTGGGTTGTTTGGTGGTTGGTCAAATGGAGTGTACGTTTGATGTTGAGGAATGGATGAAGAATTGTATGATGAATTTTGGTTTTGTGGGATGTTTTGAGGGATGTTATATGAGTTGTATGGGATGTTTTGGTGTGGAGAATGCTTTGTTGTTGAGGTATGTTTGGTGTCTGAGGAATGTTGTATGATATATATGAGATGTTTTGATAATTGTG
>VDFB02067608.1:0-67134 GCA_007258455.2 Sequoia sempervirens | reverse complement strand
ACTCACATTTTTGAGGGATCTTAAAGCAATTTCGAGCTGAGTTTTTCATGCTTGTTCGAGGTATGTTATTTTTCTTTCCTCTTTCATTTGTTTTCATTTTGAGTATGAGTTTTTACAAAAATATGGAAACGCGTTTAATGTTTTTTTCCTTGGAGTTTCTTTCTTTCTCCACATGTTTCTTCTTTTCGCTTGAATCTTCTTTGTTCTCCAAACTCACGCACTAGTTTTTCACCACCTCTCAATGCATTTTCTTGCCCTCTTTTACGTTGAGTTTCCTCCATGGTTTTTGTTGTGGTTTTGTTTTGTTTAAGTGTGTTCCTATGTAACATATCATTTTTCCATCTCTCTTCAATGATTTTCGCCTTTATTTTTCTTCCATCGAGCCCTTGTTTCTCTCTTTTCAATGCTACTATCCAAGTGATAAAAATAGACGTGAGTTTGAAAGAACTCATTTCATGAATGAAGCTTTCTTTTTTGTGAATAAGTTTCACTCACATGATTGATGGGGGTGAAATACAAAGATCCTTACACCAAAATGTGTTCCAAGTCTTAACCTTCGAATGACACATACATTCCATGTCCAAATGGGATTTTTGACCACCATTGCATTTCATTTTTTTTTCACTAAGTGTCAAAGCACTTATTTTTCTCGCCTCTACACTTACAAATTTTGCAAACAAAGAGCTAAGTGTCAAGGTAGGATTTTTCAATGCCTTGACATATTGTTTTCAAGCTAACACCCAAAAGTGCAAAGGCGCTAATTTTCAGTGCCATTGCACCTAGATGCATTTTCCCAAGTGCAAGGGCGTTGGTTTTTAGCGCCCTTACACTTTTCCCATATTTTGCTCCAAAACACTTCAAATTGCTCTATCTTCACTCCAAACCCTGTTTCTTCGTCCCAACATCATTTTCCATGCCTCATCGTTCATTTCATGCTTTCTCAACATCGTTGCTCACTTCACACATTCCAATGCTACTTTTTCAACTAATGTTTGTTGATCCACCTATTTTTCCCTCATGTGGCAACACTATAGCTCTTTTGTCTTCTAGCTTATTTCCTTTTGTTGTAGCTACTTGGTGAGGAACTCATCATCAATCACAGGATTCCCTTCATTTCTCTTTGTAGTGGCATTTTCCACAAACTTGTCAATCAATACCTGGAGATTGTTCCACTCCAATATGTCTGATTGAAGCACTTGGAAGTTCAATTTCCTGGATTTTCATAAGCTCATCCCAATCCCAATCATACTTTTGTGCATTATTTATCACCTGTTCAAATTGGGCGAAGGTTCATGCAGAAAAACACATAAAATCCAGTGTAAGTGCATTTGTGGTCCTGTTCTCCATATTTTTATGGAAGTATGGAATTATTTTCTTTGGTTCTAGTTCGATGGTGGGCATATAAAAATATTTCATTAGATTAGATATTCTTCATAGGCCACCCTGATTTCCTTGACCCAATCAATATCTAGCTCCACCTCATGGAGCACTCATTCCAACACTTTTTTTCTATGGTCCAAGCCCAACTTCCATGTCTCCATGAGCCAATGGTCACCTTCTACCAAAGCAAGCTCCTTTTTCCAAGATCTCTCAGGTATCATGAGGATAACCTCAAGCTTGGGATGCGTGATCATGTATAACTCTCAGAATTTGGTGCGAAATTTCCTTATTCCCTCGAGTATCTTTTTTACCTCCAAAAACTTGTTCACTGTCCTGACAACATGACCTATTCCCATGTTTCCATTGTAGAGGACCTATTGGAACCAATCCTCTGTGGCCTTTGTCCAATTCTTTTTTCTCTCCAACTTATCAGTGTGGTCCTTGGAAAGCAGTTGAGGTGGCACTGATGACGTTGTGCGAAGTTCCTCAGGTGATGACCATTGCTAAATGTAAATTGTTAGATCTACCACCTATGCTTTTAATTCCACCTTAGAGATCTTATCCTTATGCATTTGGTGCACAATTGTGGCAACAGATCCCTGAAGATGGTTGATTTTCTGCTCTCTTGTAGTTGTCCCCAAATCAATGGTAGAAATATTATATCTGACCCCTTATTCTCCCAACATCAGGGTAGCTATCTGCGCTATCCTAGATCTGGACGCATCCATTGTCAGATGAGATTTGACCTTTGGTTTCTTCTCCTTCTTTGTGCTTATTTGGGCTCGAGCCAAGATGGCCTCCAACTTTTCCTTTGGATCCATTGAGGTTTGGGTTTTCTTCTCCAATTGTTTCTCAATCCATTTAGGCATCTAAGACTCCTCTTTCAATGATTTTTGATCACCTTCTTCCTCGCAGGTATGTTAGATTTCCATTGCCTTGTCACCTAGAGCTTCCTGCTCTATCCTTTCTTTCTCTTCTTCATCAGAATCCTAGATGAATATAATTTATTTTCTTGGGGACTCAGTGGTTGCATGTTACTTGGGGTTGTCCTCCCCTTCAGTGGTTCTCTCTTCTTTTTGTTGTTTGTGCCCATGTTCTTCATGATGTTCTACTTCTGGGCTCTTCTTCATGGCTTCAGCCTCTTCTTTAGGCTTATCTTCTTCTTTTTCTTCCTTTCCCTTTTCTTCTTGATTTTTTGACAAAGGAATATCCTTATCATGCTCAAGGTTTTCATCTTGTTCCCTAAGTGGAGGCTCAGTGTTCTCCATTTTCTCATCTACATCCTTCTCTTCATTGGAGGGCTTCTTTTCAATTTCCTCTCCAATGTCTCTTAGTTGTTGAGCCAACTCTTCTTCTAGCTCTTGGTTAGAGGTATCCATGGTGTACTTGGTGCCAACATCTTCTTCATCCTCCCTAAAGGATCCTGCTTCTTCTCCTTCATGCACCAGTTTATCAATCACTAGATGTTGGTATTCAGGGTGCTCATGGTAGTCATCTAAATTTTATTCCATCTCCTTGGAAACTTCCCTCTCCTTCCTTTCTAATTCTTTGGATATTAGCATTGTTTCCTCCATTATAGGTGGTTCAATTTGGAGAGGAGGAACAGGGAGGTTAGCAACAACATGCGCTAAGGCAACCTGCATAGTGGGGTTCATGAATACCTCAGAGAGTTTTGTTGGTATATTTTTCATATTCCTTGCAAAGGCTTCCAAGAGTGAGAGGGTTGGCATTGGCATTATTGCAGTGGCCAATGAGAGGGATGTCCTTGGAGACATTGAAGTAGAAGAGATTGGGTAAGTTGTAGTAGGGGAAGAATCTATGGTCACAACCTACACTACAGGTGGAGTAGAGGAAAGGTGGACTAAGATATCCACTACGGGTGGAGAAGAGGCAACCACTACCTGAGAAATAGGTGGAGGAGTGATCATGGTAGTAGCAATTGCAACTATGGCAGTAGGTGTAGTAGCAGTAGGTGGAGACTTCAATTTCTCAACCTTTATTTATTCTCCCTCATGGAGTGGGTCTTCCTAGATAGTGGGCATTTTTGTGAAACCACCTGACTACTTTGGTTTCTTGGAGGGTTCACCCTCTAAGGCTTTCCTTAAATACAACTTATGTTTGGGCTGATGTTTAAAAACCTCCTTTCTCTTTCAAAACCTAGTATCCATAGGAGATTTTGAGGTTTCCCATGATGAAGTAGTAGTTGTCCCGTTGTCAGTATCACTTTCTAGCTCATCCTCTTGTTCACCATAGGTCAAGGTAACCCCCTGCAGTTTTAGTTGAGCGACTTGTCCATCAATCCACTACCTGGTTCTTGACTCAAT
Source organism: Sequoia sempervirens (assembly GCA_007258455.2). Taxonomy (NCBI): domain Eukaryota; kingdom Viridiplantae; phylum Streptophyta; class Pinopsida; order Cupressales; family Cupressaceae; genus Sequoia; species Sequoia sempervirens. The sequence goes on along the minus strand of VDFB02067608.1, from coordinate 63,430 downwards.
AGGATTCGTCAAGATATTGAGTTCATTGACCTCTTCCTAATTCCAATCAATCATTGGCAATGGTAGATTAGCAACAACAATATATCTTGGATCTATCACCGTGTTTTCTTCTTTGACAATTTGATCTGGCACCGGAAACAGGTTCACTGTTTTAATGAAATATGTCATTAGTTGCACACAATTTCTCATGAGGACTTATTTATCATCTTTGAAGATTTCCCAGAAGTCCTCTACATTGTGCTGATATGCATACTCTAGCCCTACCATCCTCTTCAACTTGCCATATGGATCCATCTATGGCCTAGCAATATGGAACTCTAAGTTATATTCAACTAACTCTTTATCGGAGTACTCTACAAAATGGGATGTGGGGATTGCATACATTCCCTAACCAAATGTGAGGGGATAAGGGATCCCTACTCTATGCTTTTCGCTCAAGAGTGTGTGCATGCTATAGCTGCTAGGAGAGTTCTAGTAATATCATTTTGATTATGTGCCCTCAGCTTGGATGTATGTAAATTTGGAAAATTTAATAAATAGGAAGGCGAAGTGGTAGAGGAAGGCATTAGCACTGTGGGAGACTCTCCTCTCAAAGTCACCTCCAAGCATTCTAGTTATGTGCCCAATGAAGGCATCATTGACCCTACAGTATTCTTTCTTGAAATTTCTATACTAAAGATGAGGATAATTATCATTACATTTAGCTCCCTTTCTGGTGTCTGATTTGGAGCCATGAATAAGCCTCTATATTGCATCTAGTCAGAGAATAGATAAACAAGGTAGGAAGTCATATAGAATTACGAGGTTTTCTTTACCGCCACAAACTGTTCATTCAAGTAATTACTAATCATCCCTGTCAAGTAGAATTTGGTTTCCCCTCAGAGGATTTCTTCCATGAAGTACAACATCCACTCCTGGAAGAAGGCGGCAGTCAGAAGGCCCATAACCTTGCTCAATAAGGTTACCAAATTATGGTAATCCTCGTGGAAGTAACTTTGGAAGAGTTCTTGGAGCACCTTGTTTGCACTGCCCCTCTTGTCCTACCCAGTATTGGTTGATAATCTTCTTACACTTGAGGGGGTTTGCATCCCATGTGGTTTTGGAATCTTCCTTTGTTGTCTCTTCCATTTCATTGAAGGTAGGGATGTTAAAGGTCTTCACTATTGATTTGGCAGATAACTCAATGAGTACATTGCCATCCTTGTCTACAATTCTTCTAGTATCATCTTGGTATGCCTCTTTGTAGGCCATCATGAGCTTAGGAGCAATGAGGGAAAGTGGGAATCCAACAGCCTTGGCCAACCCACTCTTTTTAATCCTCTTGCCATTTTCTATTGTGGGGTTAATTCGGACCCTTTGTTTGAACTCATCAATATCAATATGTCCTAGATTAGTGTCTGAGATCTCCCTCTAATTAGTGGTGACCTTTGTCTTAATTTTCTCTCCTTGGAACTTGTACTTCATTTGGTCTTTTTCTTCTTTTCCCCTGGGTTCCTTGGCAGCTTTCTTTCCCTTTTATTTTTCCATAGCTGGCGGGCAGCCATTCTGAAGGCAGTTGCAAATGGGATGGCAATCAGGGCATGGCGGGACACATGTCCAAACCTGCATCAAGGTTTGGTCACAAGGTGGGGTCCATCGAGGAGGTCAATCCAGTTTAGCGCATGGGTCAAGATCACTTTGAAGATTAGGAGGCATTAAGATCATCTTTTAAGCATGCAGAAGTAGAGGGTAGCTCGACTGTTTGAACCTCCACCATTTGGAACAACGCTAGCAAGGCAGCATCTCACAAGTGGCTTTCTGCCATGTGGGGCCTATAGTTTCGGTCGACGGTATCACTTTGTTATTGAAGTTGAATCCATTGTGGGTCAGAAGGTGTGGGGAGACGCTAGGTGTTGGCCATTTGAAATGGTGCTGGAAAGACGGAAGTCTAGTTGGAGAGGCCTACACTATCGGGTCTGCAGATGGTGCATGATTTAATTATTTTTTCACGAATAGTAGAAGGGAAATGGCTAGGTTGGGTCCCGCATAGTGGACCAACGGGGATCAATGTTTTTTTGGGAATAGAAAGAGCGATATGGAATCCTATGAATAGCTTCCCACAAGGGATGGTTCACCTAGGGCATGATCCTTAGTTATTTTTACATTTTAAGTTCAATTGGTAGCAGCAGGTTTGGGCTCTACAAGGCAGAGGGATGGTCACCCGAGAATATTTGGAACGGCGGTCACGCCATGGTGACCCGTGGATGAAGGTCCGCAGTGTGAAGTCTACAAAGGGGAAACACTTAATCATTTAAAATGTGGAGGGGGTCAGACGATAAAGATGTGGTCAGGACCTGGTCACCAGAAATTCATCACCCTTTCATTGTTTTGAGTTAGTCGTTTGTTCAGAGGAAAAAGGTTAGTAGAAACCTGCAAATGATAGTCCACAAGGGGATAGATCGCTTTGTTTTAAACTTAAGCAGTGATCATGAAGGTAGGGCCCAATAAGTGGATAGACGGGTCACAAAGGTCGTTGAAAACATTAGAACTAGGATGTAATCCCATAGATAGAAGTCTACAGGGTTCACCCCACAATGGGTAAGGACTTAGGTAGTTTGGCTCAATTAAGTTTGATTAGTCATGACTGGGGTGGAACCCACTTGCTAGGAGGATGCAGTTAGATGGTCGATTATGAATGGCATGGCTCAAGGAGCATTCTGTAAGCAAGGGACCATGCTTGCAGACCTGAGAGGGTGAAAGGATCTCCGCAGTGGGCTCATGAATTTTAGTAAGTCCAGGATGGCCAAGTTGAGGGGGCTTCCTATGAGGGTGGGCCTAATGAAGATACTCTAAAAACTAAAGAAAACTTAAAGCATGGCTTGTAGTGAAAAACCTACACGTGAGGCCCGATGAAGATGGATGAATCAACAGCTAGCAGAGGCTTTGAATCGGCAACAGGGCTCGGTAGGTGCAATGGCAGTGTTGGCGCAAGGCTCTGATTGGTTTCTGGACTCCTGATAGGTGAAAATGATAGCTCGAATTGAGCTATTTATAAACTTTCAAGCATTTAATGTAGGCCATAAATACTTGTACAACAGTGCTCAAGGTTGGTGAATAGGCATTTTGAAAATGGCGCCGAGAGCAGTAAAATCCATTGAGTGGACAATAGCCAGGGATTAGCCATTTGGAATGGCCAGCAATGAAAAGAGAAAACTAGGCCACAAGTCCTGTGGGCAAGAGGACATCAAGAGAAAGTGGTTCGGAACAGCTGAGATACAAGGGAAACCCACATAGGACAGCCCATAGGGGCGAACCCGCATTGTTCCAAGGATGGAAATTCTAAAGATTGAAGGAAAACAACCAAGGAAATCCCGCAAAGGACTACGGCCTTGAAAATTTGAGTGTAGAAAAATATGGTCAACTCAAAGTGACTCTTCTAGGATTCCTTGACTATTTAGGATGCAAAATAGGGGCACGCAAAATGAGGGAGTGACCAAAAAAATGTCTCGGTAAAACAAAAAGAGAGGGTCGTCGTGCCAAATGGAGTGTGCTTTTTAAATGCACAACAAATGGCGACTCTGTTGGGGAACACTCTTGAGCGTTTTAAGGATAATGCTCATTCAGAACCCATAATCTTTGGTTTCACAGAGCAGAGGTTGGTTTCAAGAAGTGAAATAGGAGAACTAGATCCTTAGCTGAATCAACTCACAAAACATCTTAGAAGTGTGTTTGTTCAGTGAATTCATTCCATTCCCTTAGAAATTGTGACAAGTGGTAGCTAATCAAACCGAGCAAGCTACATGAATCGTCTAACCCCAAAAGTAACCTAGACATTGCCCCGCTACTAGTCAAGTGTCTATAGCCTTGATGGAGTTGTCACTGTGACCCCACGAACATTGCTCTATTGCCATTTGGGCATCCATATCCCCGATAGAGTTATCCGCACACCCATACAGTTGCTTGATTTTAGAATTTTTCATTTTATTTTCTTTTCTTTCAATATTTATTTTAATACTTTTCTTTTTTCTCAACTATGTAAGCATCGAAGCCTACTGTGGGTTTGGGAATCATAGTGGTCACTAGAGCAGACTTGAGAGTTTTCGCTTAGCAAGTCATCATAATGACCACGATACAATTCTTCGAAAATAATTAATGTATGCTTTGTGCAAAATCAGAGTTGAACGTAAAGGGAGATTCAATTAAGGGTCAGGTTCTAAGTCAAAGTTCAAATGAGGAGACCATTCCATGGTAGCTATCTGAGACCAATAGTTGAGAGTGAACACTTAGCCAAAAAAAACTAAAAGCAAACAATAGAGTGAATCATTCGTCAAACCGAGCACAACCACCATGGAAGAAATGAAGAACACCCTTAGCAAGACAAGAGTGGTAGAGAAATGAGCAAAACAAAGGCAAAGAGAAGTAGCAAAACAAAAAAACAAAAACAACATAAACTAACCTATATAAAATTATTTACAAGAACATCGTGGGAGAGCTCATGCCTGGAAATAATGCTTAAGGTGCTACCCGTTGATGGGAAACGAGACATCTTCACCAGTTAAGGTCTTGAGGTGGACAAAATTATCTCCTAAGATTTCAGCAATTTAAAAGGGGCCAAGCCAAAGCTTGTTGAATTTTTTATATCCCCCTTTCTTTTCATGGGCCTTGTCTAAACATAGGACCATATCAGCAATTCTGAAGGCCTTTATCTTGGCTCGTCGATCGAACTACCTTTTGACCACACCCTGATGTTTGGAAAAAAATCAATGGCACGGTGACATACTTCTTCTAGATGAAGTAACTCGGCTACACGGGCTTCTCGTCAATCCCCTTCTTCATAAAAGGTGTTGATGAATTGAAGGGTGGGCATCTTGAGGTGGATAGGAAATATAAGCTCTAGGCCATAGACGAGGTGGAATGGGGAATCACCCAAGGATACCTTTTGACGTGTGTGGTTTGCCCAAAGGGTGAAACAAATTTGGGTATGCCATTCCTTGGGATTCCTATGAAGTAGCTTTTTGATGACGATGATGAGGTTCTTTTTTTTGGATTCAGCTAAGCCGTTGCCTTGAGAATAATAGTTGGACGAGAACCTGAGGGAAATACCATGATCAAAAGCCCAACTGGTGAATTTAATTCAAGAAAAGGAAGGGTCATTATCACATACTAAAGCATAGGGGCACCCAAAGTGATTTAAAATAAAACTTTCAAGGAAATTGATAACTACCTTTGTGATGCATTGTCTACATGCAATAGCTTTTGTCCATCTAGTAAAATAATCAGAGGTAGTTAGAATGTACCTGTGACCCGTAGAAGATGGTGGGCTTACCAAACCAATGAAGTCAAGACCCCATTGTGAAAATGGTCTTACCTCCAAGACTGGTTGCAGCGAGACAGTAGTATTCCTTTCTCTGGTTGCAGCGATCTAACAGACGTGGCATGTATGAACGTGGCTATGAGAGTCTTTGAAGACTGTCGACCAATAGTATAGATGTGTGGTTGAAAGACTAGATCCATGACCGGTGTTGAATTTATCATGAAATTATTTCAAGACCCACTCTGCTTCCTCTTTCCCAAGACATCTAAGGTAGAAGCCTTCATGATTCTTCTTGTAGAGTATAGATCCTCACAACATGTAGTTGCTACTTTTCAGATGGAAAGCACATTTCAGAATTCCTTGTAGATGGGTTGGGAATTTTTTATTCAGCAAGTAGTAGATGATATAGTCATACCACTCCCTTGGTGAAATGTCTTCAAGCTGATATTGTTGAACAGTAAGTTCAGGCCCTGCTTTAGCCATTGTCTCAACTATTTTTTGGGTGAGGACCTGTCATCTTACTAACTTCATTGGCTGAATTTCCATTTCGTAATCCTATAGCAGTGTGACCCACTTTTCTCTTCTTTCACCCAACTCATTTTGCATAAGCAATGTCTTATTGTCAGGTCAAGGACAATGGCGAACACCTAGTTTTGTAGGATGCAGTTCCTAAATTTCTTGAATCCTCTAACTAGAGAATATGCTTGCTTTTCTATGTTGTGATACCACAGTTCAACATCCTTCAATAGAGCACTCATGAAGGCAATTGGGAACTCATTCCCTTCACTATCCTTTTGAGTTAGAATGTTGGCACATGAGTGATCTAAAGCGAACGAGTAAATGTAGAATGGCTTCAGATAATTAGGGCTAACATGCATGGGTGCCTCAGCAATAGCTTTCTTGATTTCTTCAAAGGCCTACTTCGCCTCTAGAGTCCACTCAATTTTAGCATCCTGCTTCAACATGGAATTAAGTGGCTTAACAATTTTAGCAAAGTCTGTAATAAATTTTCTAACAAAATTTATCTTTCCAAAGAAATATTTCATCTCTTTCTTGTTGTCTGGAAACTGAATCTTTAAGAGAGGCTGGATACTCTCGGGGTCTACAGAGATTCTTCATTCTGAAATAACATGCCCAAGCAGCTTTCCTTATGTGACAATGAAGATGCACTTCTTTGGATTAAGAGATACCCCAAACTCCATGCATCTCTAGAAAAATTTGCACAGATCGGAAACATGATCACCCTATTTCTTTGAGAACACAATAAGATCATCCATGTAGATGATTATGCACTTCCACACCATATCTTTGAAGGCTATGTCCATTGCACGTTGTAAGGTGGCACCCGCATTGATGAGTCTGAATGAAATTCTCCTGTAGGAAAAGGTCCCCCACTTGGTGGTGAACACGGTTTTGTGGCTATCTTCGTATTGCACCATCACTTGGTTATATCTGGAATACTCGTCAAGGAAGAACATCAACTATGAACCATTGACAATCAGAAACACCTCATCCTATGAAGGCACTAGATAGTTGTCCTTCTCCAAAGCTCTCTTCAAATTGCGAAATCCACACACAATCTAATTTCTCTGTTGTTTTTTCTTATTGGGACCAAATTAGCCACCCATGTGGAGTAGCTAACTAGGAATATGATTCTTACTAAAATCAGGTTTTGCACTTCCTTGTAAATGATGGGCTCCAGTAGGGCATTAATGGGACGTTGTCGTTGTCTAAAAGGTTGGACATCCGGTCTAAGAGGAGTAGTGTATGATATAATGGAGGTATCATAGGTCTTCAAATATTCATATCTCTATGCCACTACATCATGATACTTCTGCAAAGCATCAATGATTCATTTTCTTTCTTTTGGCATACAGACTTTACCAATAAACACATTTTTAACCTCCTCGGTTGTCCCGAGGTTGTGAGTGTTGCACTAATCGTTGATGGGGTCCTTCTTTTCCTACTGATCTTTGTCTTCGATCTAATCCAAGGAAAATATATGCTTCAACTAGACCATACCACTTGGAATGGTATTCGTTTTGAGATTTATGACCCCTTTTATATCCAATTCAGCTTCTTTTGGCTTAGTTTCATTAATTATCTGAGTAGCAAACACATTAGAATTGGTTATGAATTTCATGATGTTCTTGTCATCATTAAACACCTAGAAGTGAGTGACATTATCTGGCATGGATGGTGTGGAAGTAAGCTCAACGGTGAACCTTCTTTAGGCTTAGTTTCAATAATTATCTAAGTAGCGAACACATCAGAACTGGTGATGAATTTCAGGATGTACTTGTCATCATTAAACACATGGAAGTGAGTGACATTAACAGTGAACCTTTTGAGGCTAGACAAGGAAAGTGGTTGAAGTGTGTTGGCTGCTTGGGCTAAGGCATCAGCATTATGGTTTTGGGAATGAGGGATCAGTTGGATATTAAAGGCATCTAAGCTTTCTAAAAGATCCCAAACTCTATGTCTATAGTTTGATAGCCTTCTATCATGGCAGGAGTATAATTTCCTAACTTTTTTTACTACCAATTCTCAATCACCGAAGCTTGCAATATTTTAACTTTCTTCCTTAGAGCCATTAGGAGACCATGAACTAACGCTTCACACTCTGCTATGATATTAGTACAATAAAATTGGAGTCTATGAGTAGCAAAGTAGGTCTTACCCGTTGGACTAATGAGCTTGAATCTGACTCTGGCTCTGGCTCCTTGCTTGGACTTAGATCCATCGAAGCATAGCATCCAAATTTTAGAAGGTTCTTTAACTTCAGGGCCAATAATGTGTTCATTCCTCCTTGGCTGCATGCTTATATCTGCAATTTCTAGAATGGACATTAACTCATCATGATTGATAGTAGGCGGTCCGGTTGGTAGCCCCTCTTGAGAAGTGACTTGTCCTTTGACATGTTCTACTGTTGATTGACATAATCAACACTCAAATTGTGAGTGGGCAACGTTATGCACTCTACACCAACTAGGCAGCAAGAGTTCTTGGAAATTCATCCTTGCCCCTAGGCTGAGTTGATCTTGTATGCATTTTTCCATGAAATATTGGAATCTTTCTAACAGTCCCAAATTCTCATCATTGTTGGATTCGGCCATCCTTTCCGTGTTTTGGGGCCCATAAGCTAAGTTAGCTAGGGGGATGCATAGTACCAAGAAGACTTCTTCAACCACTCCTTCCTCTCGAAGTTCTGATTCTTCCTGATATGCCACAAGAGAATAATTTCCCAGCTCAGTTTCAGCAAACAACACCTCATTGACGTTGATGTATTCTGTAATCATGAATTTCATGCAGGGTTCCCGATCAATGCGAATCTGATTTGGTAACCCCTTCCTTGGCAACCACATGTGGGAAAAAATAGTTGTTGTATACCTATTTAATGCTTAGGTGAAGTCTTTTCCCAAGATTATTTTGTATGTATCAGGAATATCCACAACTTGGATGTCAATTACCTGTCGCACCCTTGGGTCTGCAGTAATCTGCATAGGGATACAATTGATTTCTCCAACGATGTTCACCTCTGTTTTATCCAACTAAGTTAATTTTCTTCTTGAAGGTGTAGGGACAATCCCAAGAGCCTTGCATACAGCCAAGGGCATTACATTAGCCAATGCTCCTAAGTCAATCAAACAATTATGCAGGTTCTTCTCGAATACTCTAATAGTGGTAAGGAAAGGAGGCATTTCAAGCCTTCCTTGGAAGAGTCCCATAGGTGTGTCAGCCTAAGCCACTTGACCTTTGTATTTTTCATTGGTTTTTTCCTTAGTATGCCCCTGAATTTTCTCTTTAAAGGGAAGTTTTCCAATTTTTTGATTTGGAGGAGCATCCTTCTTCTTGCCTATAATTTCTTGAATTACGGGCTCATGTGGTGGTTCTTCGAAAGAGACTCTTTTGGCTGGTAACTCTTGCATTGCCTTGGAGAAAGGAGTCCCATTAATAACTCTAAAGAAGGTGTGCCCAACTACAAGGACCTTGAGTAACTCAAAGGCAGACAAACTTATCTTGACCTTCTTAAATTCTTCAGAAACATATTCACCCATTTTCTCAATTTTAGCCTCGAAGGATCTACCTATGGAAGAACTAGCCGACTATTTTTTTGTTTGAATCGGTTGTTTGTTTTGTTGAAGTATTGAGTGGGAACATGGGGATATCCCAGATTTTTGTTGGCATTAGGATTAGGTGGGGTGCTAAATTTATTGGGTGGAGTGGAAGTAGTGAAAAGCCCTCCTACTTGTCTATTCCTTAAGAAATATGGAGATGTTCTTTGGTGAAACATTTGGACCTCCTCACGAAACTCCTCATCTACTAGACATTATCTACAAAATTAAAGAGCTGATACAAGGCTTCCTCATTACTTACCTCTTTTAATTCATTCTTTGGGGAGGCAGCCTCAGTTTCTAGCACGTTGCTCTCACTTCATGGAAAGGGGGCTTGATTGACCACGAGCACAAAAGAATCGTATGGCTTGGATGAGACTATCTCTCTACAACCTACACTATCAATGGCATTTTGGACCTCCACTTGAAAGATCTCCACTACAGTGAGGAATTCGGGGCAATCCAACTTAGATTGTCTATTCATTTTATGAATTTTGCACCATCCGGATAAGGCAACCTCAACGAGATACACACCACTAGTTGTCTTCTTTGTATTAGCAAGCTGATCAAGAGGAGTGGGAACACCTTAATTGTTTGGCCTTGTATTCCAAGTCCTATTTTTCCTTTGTGAGGGTCTCCTTTCAAAATTATTATTGGAGCCTTTCCCTCATTCATAATTTTTCCCTGATGAGGTGTCGGCCTCGCAACTATCCTTGTTGTCTCAGTTGAGGTTAGCCTGAATGTTGCACTGAGAAGCTTGCAGCTGGTTGTTTTGATTATGCAAGTGTTTCATCTTCGTGGACATCTTTCTAATCATCTCTATCAACTCATCTAACCTATCTTTCTCAGCATTGATTGGCTGTGGTGTTTGATTTTGGAGAAAGATAGGTTGCATTGCTAGTTGGTTTTGTTGAGTAGGCAGAAATTCGGGCACTTGAGGTTGATGTGAATACACTTGTTGCTATTGATACTTCAAATAGTGAGGCACAGGAGGTGCCTGATTCATTGGATGTCCTGGATGGGGAACTATGGGTAGCTATAGAACTAGAGTCATGAGGGGTGTTTAATGTTGGAGAGTTTGATTGAGCCCTTGAATCTGCATAGGATGGGAAACTTGCCCCAAGGAAGGCAATGGACTAGAATTATTTTTCTCCAAGTCTGTGTTGGCTTTGATTGCCTCAACATAAGCATCCACTAGTCTAGCAGGTGGTGGGTTCATTATTTTCACAAACGTTGCAATGAGATTGTCCAGGGTAGCGTAGTAGATTGGAAAAATAGCAGCATCATTAAGTACATATGGAGTTTGTAACCTCATGTACACCTGATGAAATTGATCATTGAAAGAGCCTATTGGCTCATTAACCTCTATGCGAACATACATGAACTGCTAATATAATTCTAAACGACTAACTGGGATATTGTATTTCCTCAAGAAGGCATTCTTCAAAAGGTCCCAAGTGGTGATGGTCCTCATTGCTATATTGATGTACCAATAAAAGGATTCTTCTCCCATAGAATAAGGGAAAAATTTACATGCCACACCCTCGTGATCAATCTGCATATCCTTTAGTGTGGTTTGAAATATTTTGATGTGTTCTTCCATTGTCCTCTATAAATCTTGGGGATTGAACTTCATGCAAAATCCCTCTGGGTTCTTGGGCATGTCATGGTACATGTTGAATAGTAGTGGAGGGGGGTTTTTCCCCAACCAAGCCATGAGGGGATGCGGAGGTGGTATTTTTTGTTGAATAGTAACTTGGGGTTGCATAGGAAAATTGATAGTTAGGACTACACCTTGGACTTCAAGGGTAGGGACGAAGGTAGCACCCCAGTTGTGGGAAGCAAGTGGTTGAAAGGAAGTTTGGGATGGCTAAGTGGAAGAGATGGAGGTGGAAGAGGAAGACTAAGGGTGTGGCAAGTGGAAGGAGGATAGGGGTGAAGATGAAGGTGAAGAAAATGAAATGGAGAAGGAAGAAGAGGTTGTGTCCCCTCTTCGAGTCCTTCTAGCCCTTGTAGGGGGTTGTAGTTCTTGAAATTCCCCTTTATTTGGTGTAGATCTTAAAACTCATTGGAATATTTTAGGGGAGAATCACCCAATTAGATCCAGCTTAACTCAAAAGGCCCTCCTTCTAGCACTAGTTCTATTGATGGGTGTTTTAGCACTTCTCAACATAGGTAATGCATAGGTGGATCACCTCTCTTCAAAGGAAATCTCTAATAACAAGTTGTTGAAAATCACTCCAAGGTCTCTCGGGTGTTAGGTCATGACTTGATTGGAATGTCTCAGTTGTTTTGATGTGATCTTGTTGGTAATCACAAGCTAGACTTACGTAACTTAAGTTGGAGGAGAATTGGATCTTAGGATGGAGTGCTCAAGATGGAAAAGGAAAAAAGGCCAGGGAAGAGAGGAAGTTCCTAGACATGAAACTACTAATGAATAGTGATAATGGAGGACCATACAGTGGACAGCCTTCCCAAAACAAAGTTTCACTTAACCAAATCAAATTACAATCTCATGAAACTTGTACAATCTTCTAACATCTACATATTTTCAACCTTTCATTCACCATAAAGCATGAAAAAGAGATGGAACTTAAGTGAAACATTCATATAATGTTTAGACTAGCTTTACACTACAGTTTATCAACAATAAACAGCAAAAAGCATGAACAAGGAAGGGCATCAACACAACAAAATTCTTCAAAACCAATGAACAAAATTAACTAAACTACTAAAGCAAGCTAAAACATATAGAATAACAAACAAAATCTACTCAAATTCACAAAATATGAGAAGAAGAATCATGCAACATAATGTTGGAACTCAAGAATCCACCAAATCAATGAATTTCTATTAAAATTCTAGTAGCATTTCTTTACAAAAACTCAACTCTCTCTTGAAAATGAGAGGAGACCCCCTATTTATAGTGTCCAAAAAGAAAAATGAATGGCCAAGATTTAATCTCATTGTGTGGCCAAGATTCACTACAAATTATGGTTTCACCTACCCCCAAATATATTGCAATTTAAAATTACATTTTGTCATTTAGCTTATTTTATCCTCATGTGGCAGTACTGTAGCTACTTGGTGATGAACTCATCATCAATTACAGGATTTCCTTCATTCCTCTTTGCAATGGCATATTCCACAAACTTTTCGATCAATTCCTGGAGCTTCTTCCACTCTAATATGTCTGATTGAAGAACTTGGAAGTTCAATTTCTTGAATTTTCTCATAAGATCATCCTAGTCCTTATCATACTTTTGTGCATACTTTATCACCTATTTAGATTGGGTGAAGGCTCATACAGTAAAACCCATAAAATCTGGTGTAAGCGCATATGTGGTCCCATTCTCCATCTTTTTATGGAAGTATGGCTTCATTTTCTCCAAGTCTAGTTCGACGGTGGCCATATCAAAAAAAATCATTAGCCTTAGATATTCTTTATAGGCCACCTTGATTTCCTTGACCTAATCAATATCTAGCTCCACCTCATGGAGCACTCGTTCCAACACTTCTTTCTATGGACCAAGCCCAACTTCCATTTCTCCACAAGCCAGTGGTCACCTTCTACCAAAGCAAGCTCCTTTTCTCGGGATCTCTCAGGTATCTTGAGGATAGCCTCAAGCTTGGGATACGTGATCTTGTATAACTTTGGGAAGTTGGTGCAGAATTTCCATATTCCCCCGAGTATCTTTTGTACCTCCAAGAACTTGTTCCCTATCCTGACAATGCGAACTATGTCCATATTTCCATTGTAGAGGACCTGTTGAAACCAATCCTCTATGGCCTTTGTCTAATTCTTTCTTCTCTCCAACTTATCAATGTGGTCCTTGGACAACAGTTGCGTTGGTGCTAATGACGTAGTGGGAAGTTCCTCGAGCGATGACCATTGTTGAATGTAAGTTGTTAGATCTGCCACCTATGCTTTTAATTCCTCATTAGAGGTGCTATCCTTATGCATTTGGTGCACAATGGTGGCAATGGATCCCTGAAGATGGTCAATTTTTCACTCTCTTGTAGTTGTCCCCAAATCAATGGTAGAAGTATTATAACTAACCCCTTCTTCTCCCACCACCGAGGTAGCTATCTGCACTGTCCTGGATCTAGATGCATACATTGTTAGATGAGATATGACCTTTGGTTTCTTCTCCCTCTTTGTGATTATTTGGGCTCAAGCCAAGATGGCCTCCAGCCTTACCTTTGGATCTATTGAGGTTGGATTTTTCTTCTCCAATTGTTTCTCAAGCCATTCAAGCATCTGAGACTCCTCTTTCGATGATTCATGATCACCTTCTTCCTCACAGGTGCATTAGATTTCCATTGCTTTGTCACCCAAAGCTCCCTACTTTATCATTTCTTCCTCTTCTTCATTGGAATCATGGATGAATACAATTTCTTTTCTTGGGGACTTGGTGGCTACATGCTCCTTGGGGTTTTCCTCTCCTTAAATGGTTCTCTCTTCTTCTTCTTGTTTGTTCCCATGTTCTTCATGATGTTTTTCTTCTAGGCTCTTTTTGATGGCTTCAACCTCTTTTTCAAGCTTGTCTTCTTCTTTTTTCTTCCTTTCCCTTTTCTTCTTTCTTTTTTGACAAAGGCATATCCTTATCATGCTCAGGGCTTTCATCTTGTTCCCTAAGTGGAGGCTCATTGTTCTCCTCCATTTTCTAATCTACATCCTTCTCTTGATTAGAGGGTTGGTTTTCAATTTCCTCTCCAATGTCTCTTAGTTTTTGAGCCAACTCTTCTTCTAGCTCTTGGTTAGAAGTCTCCATGATGAACTTGGTGTTAGCATCTTCTTCATCCTCCCTGGAGGATCCTGTTTCTTCTCCTTCACGCACCACTTTATCAATCACTAGATGTTTGTATTCAGGGTACTCATGGTATTCATCCACTTCTTCTTCCATCTCCTTGGTAGATTCTCTCTCCTACCTTTCTAATTCTTTGTATATTAGCATTTTTACCTCCATTGTAGGTGGTTTAGTTTGGGGAGGAGGAACAGGGAGGTTAGCAACAACCTGCGCTAAGGCAACCTGCACCGCGAGGTTCATGAATACCCCAGAGAGTTCCGGTGATATATTTTGCATATGCCTTGCAAAGGATTCTGGGAACAAGAGGGCTGGAATTGGCCTTATTGTGGTGCCCAATGAGAGGGATTTCATTAGAGACATTGAAGTACAAGAGAGCAGGGAAGTTGTAGCGAAGGAAGAATCTATGGTCACAACCTGCACTGCAGGTGGAGTAGAGGCAAGGTGGACTTAGATATCCATCGTGGGTAGAGAAGAGGAAACCACTTCCTAAGAAATAGGTGGAGGGGTGATCGTGGTAGTAGCAGTTGTGACTTTAGTAGTAGGTGTAGTAGCAGAAAGTGGAGACTTTGGCTGCTCAGGCTCTATTTCTTCTCCCTCATGGAGCGGGTCTTCCTGAATAGTGGGAATTTCTGTGAAACCACCTGACTTCTTTTGTTTCTTGGAGGGTTCACCCTCCAAGGCTTTCCTTAAATAAACCTTATGTTTAGGCTAATGTTTAGCCACCTCCTTTCTCTTTTAGGACCTGGTAGCTGAAGGAGATTTTGAGGTTTTCCTTGATGAGGTAGCAGCTATACCGCTATCAATCTCACTTTCTAGGTCATCCTCAAGTTCACCATAGGTCAAGGTAACCCCCTATAGTTTCAGTTGACCAACTTGTTGATCAATCTACTGCCTTGTTCTTGCCTCAGCATGCTTCATCAGGATATTGAGGTCATTGACCTCTTCCTCATTCAAATCAATCACTGGCAATGGTAGATTAGGAATGACATTATATCTCAAATCTATCACCATGTTTTCTTCTTCGACAATTTGATCTGGAACCAAAAACAAGTTCACTATTTTTATGAAATATGTCATCATGCGCATGTGATGTCTCATGCAAACTTTTTTATCATCTTTGCAGTTCACCCAAAATTCCTTGACACTGTGTTGATGCACATACTCCAGCCCTACCATCCTCTTCAACTTGACATATGGATCCATCTGTGACCTAGCAGTATGGAACTCTAAGTTATATTACACTAACTCTTCATCGGAGTACTCTACATAATGGGATGCAGGGATTACATGCATTCCTTGACCAAATGTGAGGGGATAAGGGATCCCTACTCTATTCTTGTCACTAAAGAGGGTGTATGCATGTTGCAACTATTGGGAGAGTTCCTGTAATATCATCTGGTCATTTGGATACCAGGGCAGCTTATATGGTTTATCTGAAAAACCCTCGACTTGGATGTATATAAATTTGGGAAATTGAATACATAGGAAGGCAAAGCGGCGCAAGAAGGCATTAGCACTGTGGGATACTCTCCTTTCAAAGTCACCTCCAAGCATTCTGATTATGTGCCCAATGAAGGCATCGGTGACCCTGCAGTATTCTTTCAATAAATTTCTATACTAGAGCTGAGGATACTTATTGTATACATGTAAAATATACTGATTGACATTGTGCATCTGATCCCGCCTACTAACATTGTTTCATCCTGAATCATCCCTCGGTCTAACCATTTAATCAAATTCCCCTATCTAATTCAATTCATCAATATTCCTCTCGTAATTAAATAAATCATTTTATCTAATTAAGTCACTCTCTTTTGTTAATTAAATCAATCATCTGATCTAATTATCCCTATTTAATTAAATAATTAATTTTATTTGATTAAATCTCTAAAATCTATCTATTAAATTAAATAAATTAAAACCTTATTTAATTTGATCTAACACCATCTCTTTTAATTAAATAAATCAAAATCCTTATTTAATTAGTCTCTTATCATATTCCTCTCTTATTTGATTTAAATAAATCCATAAATTTGAGTCAAATAGGTCACATCATCTATTCTCTCATTAAATTAATTAACCCTTGATTAATTTAATCTCTTGTCATGTCCCATCCTCTAGATTTTGCAAGTTGCACATGAAAATAGATTTAAATCATTTATTAAATCTCTATTTTCCTCACAAGGCATCTTTTAGAATATTCTCCAAGTTTGAATTCAAAAATTCCAAGTGGACATGTACATCCAACAAGGCAATAACTCTATCTTACATGTCCTTTTCCTTGAGCCAAGTGGCATTTATTGCATTTTCCATTCCCTCTTGCAAGTCATTTCAACAAATTTGAAATTCAAAAATATGCATTTATTGGTACAATCCTCAAAACTTGCACATCCTCCATCCACTCATAGATTGACAAGTGGCATTTTTCCATTGGATGAATGTTAGTCCCACATTGCTCAAATTTGGACATTCATCCATCTTGGCATTCTATAAATAAAGAGCTCATATCCTCATTTTATCATCCACAAATTATGCAAAGTTATTATGCTGAAATATTTAGCCATTTCCATCAAATATCATTGAATCATAGCCAGGTTATGCATGTTTTTAGCTTGGAAGCATTCATCCTTCATCAACACATTTTCAACATATTAATTGTGCATCATAGGGATTGGGAAAGGGCCAATTTTCACATCAAATTGGCACCAATTCCCCCATGGGATCATGAGTTTGCAAATTTAAATTAGGATTCAATTTGTTTCGCTATTTTTATTGTGTTCTTTGTTTATTTTCCTAATTTGAGTTTTGTAAATGGATTTCATGGGGAATCCTTGTTCTTGCTAGCAATCTCTAACTTAATGTGTTTGTTCTTATTGTTTTGCAGGTATTTGGATTGGGGTTCACACATTTGTTGCTAAAGCGATGCTGACTGGTAAGCAGCACTGTAGAGCACTGTTGAGAAATCAAACTCTGACATAGTCATGAGTTGCGCCGCTGGCAGGAAGTAAAAAATGGAAATTTGACTTTAGCACATGTTTTTGGTCATTAATGAGTTTATCTTCTGTTTTCTGCTTTTTAATCTTTGTATTTTGTAGAATCTGACTGGTTTTCTCTCTTGTAGGTTGGAATTGAAAAATGAAAGGAGAAGCATGAGGATGATATTTCGCAAGATCAAAGTGTTTTTAAACACTTTAGTGTTTTTTTAACACTTTTAAGAAATTATTATCACTTCTTTCTTTGAACACTAGTTTCGTTTGGGCTTTAAAAAGGATCTTTTTCAATTTTTCTTGCAAATACTAAAACAAACATTAGGACTATAACTTACTAGAGTTTGTTTCTTTGGTTAACAATTGAACAAAATGTCTATCATTTGTCCTTTGGTGCTTTAAAAAGAACTCACAATTGCTTTGGGGATCTAAAATGAACATGTGTTATCTTTCTTTGTGAAGGCTTACTTGAACTAACCTCATTGGAAAATGACATATGCACTTCTCTTGTGATTTATAGCGATCTTGACAATCAAAAGGCCTTTTTCATGATTTTAGGTTAAGATAAAGCAATCACCTCCACACTTCATTTTGGGTTTAAGAATTGAACAAAATCTTGTGCGAGTGTGAGTGGGGGCATTATTGTTTACATTCTATCTCTTTGCTGCCAACAAAGATTGATTGAGTTACAGATATTGTCTTTACTCACTTTTGTTTATCTTAGAGGGCCTGCCTTGGGGAAAAAGTACTCACCCAAGAGAACGACTCAACTGGCAACACTCTAAAGCCAAGAGTATTTCCGCCTGGGATATAAATATGGGTATTGGAGTAAACACCAATATCACGCAGTTGATTCTGACGAGATGGATCCAAAGGGAACTCTCGTCGTATGGGTCAATCTCCATGAACGGAAAGTCCTTATTAAAACCCATGTTCTAGAATTTTCCAAAATCTTTAATCTATTTGTTGGTGCAAGAAAGGTTGTTCTGAAGCCACCCCACACTTTTACGGTCTTTTAGTAGAAATGGAAAGCATGCCATGGGAGTATCATGGGTGTTGATGCTTGGCTGCCCCAATTGACGTTAATGAGTCATGGAGGAGAGCCAATGAGGTCAAACATCTAACCATTTGCTAAAGATAAGCGTGCTGGAATTGTCCAAGTGGGAATCCAATAAATATTGTCTTACACATCCATAGGGTTGTACTTATTCTTGGGTTACAAAATGCTTTGCTTGTTCGAAAACATCTTGAAAACAAACACTTAACATCATGATCCAAATTTCAAACCCTTTTGGAGACAAGTACAATTGACTCAATCCATATGTTATTGGTTGCCCTTGGGATTTACATCCTTAGAGGTTTCTAAACATTGGATTACATCTCAATTTGTCTAATAAAGTAAACAATAGGTAAACCCTTGCCTTGAGTTCATCAAATTTCCACATAACATACTTTGTGGGGTTTGAAGAAATTAAGACATTGGACATCTAGTTTGAAAAACCTAATCAAAGAAAGTGTTTTTGGTAAAATAAAGCCATTAATCAAAGCTAATAAAAATAAAATTTCATGTGTGTTGAAGCCTCACGATTCTCAAAAAGTCCAAATCCCAAAGCAAAAGTCATTGGTTTAAAATCCAAAAATGTATGTTCAAATGAAATCACTTCTTGGTTACAAAGGTCTATAGAAGCATTGTATGCTCTCCAATACCTAGGTCAAGGAAAAAAAAGTGTCTTTTTTAGGTTCATCTTAGGATAAAAAAGAAATCAATTTTTTTTTCACCCATCCTCCAAACATAAAAAAAAAATCATCTCACTATCACCTTTTGAGAGATATTGAAATCATCCTTAATGCTAGGCTTTTTTGGAAAAAATAAAAAATCATCAAATCCTCAATAATAAATCCTTGAAAACTTTATCAAAATCATCTTTGGCTAGGTATATGTAGATGCATCATTTTTCATATGCTTAGTCAAAGTTATCAAAATCATCTTGTTTATCTTGGTATATGTAGATGCATCCTTCTTCATATGCTTAGTTAAAATATCATCTTGTTTGAATAGGTGTAGGTAGATGCATCCTTCTCCCTACACATATTCAAATTTATCATCCTTTGAGAAAATCTACCCTTTAGATAATCATCCAACATCTTAGGGTCTATTTTTTTCAAATCAAAGCAATCAAAATCAGGGACAATCTCAAAAAAGGAAAATCAAGATCAAAATCCGAAACATATCTGATAGCATCTCCTTCAAGATTTATCAAAAGACCAAAACATCCACATCATCCATCCCTTGCATCATCATCATATCACCTTTTGATCGTCAAGATATCCTAAAATTTTCTACTTTGGGCATAAAGGAAAGATCAATCTAAGGAATTAAGAGATTTATCTCCCATTTTTGAAATTTGATCCTTGTTTTATGGTTCAAACTAGATCTCAATACAAGAAGAGCATGGAAGCCGACAAAGTAACACTCGCTTCAAGTGATCTAAGCCAAACAAACGTAGAAATGAATCATGTCGAATCAAGCAATCCTTTGACCATATCATCATTGCAAAACCCACAAGAAGGAAATCAGGAATAAAACCTTACCTTTGGGATGTCTCATGACGAAATAACTGAAATGCTTAAAAATCCAGAAAACCATAAGATCGTCAATATCATGATGAGGATGAACCCTTCGCTATACATGCTTGAACTAGCAAAATAAGGGACCAAATTACCTTCAGATTTTGACATGAGTACCATAGTTGAGACATCTTTACCACCAATCTTATCCACCATCCCCATCTCATCTACACCCCCAATCTCATCCACCATCCCCATCTCATCTAAACCCGCAACCCAAAACATCACTCAAAACATTTCACAAATCACAACATCGTTTGCTCCAACCCAACCCAATGTTAATAAAGGGAATACATTTCTTAATGATTTCAAACACACCCCCTTGTTAATAATCAAGAATTGGATGCAAATACCATCTTGGAACAAAACATACCCAAAAATCCATTACACAAGTATGTTCCTCTCACTTTCCATCATGACCCATCATCATCAACCTTCCATGCAACACCTAAAAATTCTCTCCTCACAAATCCGCAAGAAGAGGGAGACATGTTCGAACCAAGGGGCATTTTCGACACCACAACATTTTCTCAAGAACTCGCACCCCTCACATTTCCACCTTTTCCACCACTGCCATCATCATCCATACCACTCCTTGGTTTGGGGCTCCCACCTTTACCAAGTATCAATCAAAACAACATCCCAAACATCAATAAAAAAATCACGTAAAGCTTGTCATCGATATCGTAACAACAGATGACAATGATGCAAGCAAGCACAACTTCATCAACCACCCCCTAACATCTCAAAGCATGGTTTCTCAAGGACCAACCACCAACATGAAAACACCATCCACCACTCAAATCACCAACACGACGTCACCACTCACCACCTTCACAAACGTCATTCTGAATCCACCATCACCACCAACTTCCACCACATCAAGCCAATACAACATGACATTACAAGTTTCTTTTCAAAGGGGATTCCAACAAGTGCAAAAAAAAAAAGCCATACAACTAGATTTTCAACAAGCCGCATTACAAGCACAACAAGCCACACAATCCCAAGCTTTATTGCAACAATAGCAACAAGCCGCTCAAGCTACGCAAGCCACTCAAGCAGCCCAAGCCACATTGCAAGCACAAAAGGTTGCTCAAGCATAACTTCTATTACAATAAAAAATGACACAATCACAATCCCAAGCACAAGCAATGCAAGCACAAGCTCAAGTTTAGGCAAATGCCCAATATCAAGAATATCAAGCACAAGCACAAGCACAACTTCTTGCACAAAGACAAGCAGTGCAATTGCAAGCATATTAGCAAGTAATAAAGCAATATCAAGAGCAGCAAGAAGTAGCCCAATTGGCAGCCCAACAAAAAGTGTTGTTGGAACAGCAACAAGCACAATAACAAGCATTGTTGGAACAACAACAAGCACAAATCGTAGTGTAGTAATAGCAAGATCAACAACAAGCATTGTTCCTACAACAATAGGTGGAAGCCTACCTAGCTTGGTAAAACACACAAATACCATTGAACAACACATCAAACAACCCACCCATCCAAACCACAATCGAAACACCCCAAAACACCTTCATCCCACCCCCTGATCCACAAAATGATGTAACAGCACAAATCAGGTTGGTCTCGCAACAAGTGCTCAATCTTCAATCAAGGCGAACAACAAAAATACCAAACAACTTGTGCCCCTATCCTTTTGACAAGAGTCTAGTGATGAAACCATTCCCCAAGGGATTTTAGATCCCCAAGTTTGACAAATATCATGGTACGGGAAACCCTGAAGATCACATAAGGGAATTCCAGGTTCATTGCATGGAAGTTGCATACAACGATACTTATCTGATGTGGCTATTTCCTAGGAGTTTGGATGGCCACGCTATGGAATGGTTCTCTCGCCTACCTTCAGGCATTATGACATTCCAAGAAATTATAGATGCATTCATTAAGATCAAAGGCCATACAGCAAATAGTTGCATGATATTAAAAAACATAATTCAAGATCTCATCGATAAAAGAATTATAAATGTGGAACAACCAACAGGAAACCAAGATCTCAAGATATACACGAATCTGATGCCTAGTCATGGCAACAAAGGGAATAACAATGATAACGGGAAATGCACCCACTCAAACGTAAATCATGTGTATGAAACATTCATCGCCTCCCTTGATGAAAACTGCATGGTCATCACTATCAAAGGTGCTTATGCCGAAGATTGTAGTCACCACAAGAGGCGATAAAGTTACCATCACAGGATCATCCCAACCAAATAGAGTCCCTGCATCTAGATCTATCCCTAATGGCTACAATGTCCTACATCAGCTCAAAAGAATGCCAGCACAAATCTCCATCATGGAGTTGCTAAAAATCTCATCTGCCCATAAGAAAATTCTTGAGGAAGCGTTGGCTTCATCCACTATCCCTGCAAATATCGATGCAGAGCAATTCCAGGCTATGGTCGAAAATATCATTACGCCAAATCTCCTCACATTCTCCAACTAGGATTCCCCTGCTCAACCATCTCACAACTATGCATTTCACTTGGAAGCCATAGTACACAAGAGAAAAGTCAAAAGGGTCTTGGTGGATGGAGGTGTGGGCTTGAATATATGTTCTCTCAGTCTCATCAAGCAATTGAAAATATCAGAGGATTCTATCGACAAAGGAAAGGGTATCACAATAAGATCATATGATGATCAAGAAAGAGTATCTCAAGGCACAATCAAACTCCCTATTCAAGTAGGGCCTGCCATCATGGAAACCACTTGTCAGGTATTGGACCTCGACTTGCCATATAACATCCTCCTAGGATGCCCATGGATTCATGCAATGAAAGCAGTAGTGTCAACTTTCCATCAATGTGTGAAATTTACACATAAGGGACAAGAAGTTACTATCCATGGAGATCTCGAACCCTTCTCCTATTGAAAAATCCTTGAAGCACAGTACTACAAAATCCCCCAAGTACCAAAAAATGATGAGGGCCCATCCACACCATACATCGATCCCGCCACTCTCGCATCCACTTCTATGACAAAGACACCTGCCACTCCCACCATCCCCACCATCTCTGCCATTAAGGTCATCTTCCAAGATAATGGTTTTGTAAACTACAAGCTCCCTTATAATGATTTTGTGGTAGGAGAGTTACCACAATCTCCTAGATCATGAGGACGATCACAAATAAATGAAGCCTCCACATCCCAAACGTCTCCTGTGGACTATCCCACCTTTACAAGATGGGGGGATCTTGGATGAGAAGTTATTGAGGCAGATCCATCTCATATGCTATATCAAGATGAAAGACTAGTAGCCAATTTACCAATGGATGACAGAAGTAAGGGTCTGCAAATGATGCTCGCAATGTGCTATGACAAAAATCAAAAACTTGGACAAAATGAAAATGGGCTTATAATACCTATCATGCCAAAAACATGATCGATAAAAAATCTTGGCCTTGGATGTACCCCTCTGAGTATAACCATATGTAGCCAAAGTCCACCAGTTAGAATGGTTAATAATCCTCCTTAGCCAACCCTAGCAAAACTACGCTTACCAGTGTCTACAGGTAGTCATAGATAACTTTACATTTGATATAACCGATGTCTGTAATAGTAGTGATGACAAGGATACCATGAAAAACTTACCCAGGCTATTTTAGGATGCCACTCTTTGCATGATTAGCACCCTATCTTTTGAATCAGACCACCAAAATCATGAGATCCACCTAGTATATCCCCAACTCATCGACTACGACCAACAAGGACCACGAGTTCTTGATACATTCAAAAACAATGAGGCACTCTCAGAATTCATAGGATTGCGGGATAACATTATAGATGGGGATCACAAAGCAGGATTCATAATTAAGCTAGATAAGCATGCCTATTATGGGGAAATTATTGAATCCCTTAGTCGACAAAGTAAAAAATTAAGAATAATATCCAGGTCCTTGAGTGAAAACCACACTGTGGCACTCTCTGACCAGAAAAAAGTAAAAAGAAAGGACACATCCAATGGTGAAAAACTCTTTGAGGCACCCGAGGATGGGGGATTCAATCTTCCTTTAAGAGCTCTCCATCAAGAGAAATCAGCACTCTTGGTAGAAAAATGCAATCCAGACAACCTAGGAACTGTTGTGCAATTTTTGCACACACGCCCCACTTGGAGTAGGGACCCTCTTTTCGAATGTCTTTTGACCTTTCGTTTTATTGGATTTATCATTTTGGGGTCTTGACATGTCGGTCTTGCTAGCTTTGACCTTGCCTTGAGGCTAGAATTGATTGAAATTACGTTTTAAGCCAAATCCGAGTTTTCACCAGGATCCGGGATTTTCTAGCTCTGGTGGATTTTCCCAGGCCTTGGTTCTCTGTCTGTTCCTGGCTGGATTCTCTGATTCTGGGTTTCTGCCTAGATCCAGGATTTTCCAGTCTTGGAGGATTTTCTTGGACTTTGCCAAAAATCCCGATCTTCGCCATTTCCCCGGTTTTTGCATTTCCATGAAATTTCTGTCCATTCGGATTTCTGCATATTCTGAGATTTTCTGAAACTCCATTTTGGGCTCGGGTTTCCGAATTTGTCAGAAGTGTCTTGTCGCTCATTAATGCTGAGGTACCTTTGCTCAGACCAATATATGGGTAGATTTAGCGCATTTTAAACATCATTCCGACTTCACTGCTCACTTGCTTTTGCTCGGGCGATTAGAAATTCTCATTTGTGCTTTGAAGATTGATTTGGATTGTTTGCGTGGGAATTGATTGGAGCCCTACTGGTTAAATTTTTCATTGCTAAGGACGCGCTTGTTTCGTGGTTTCTTCCTCAAGCTCGAATTTCATCCGCTTTGATCCATGGTAGGTTGTCGTTGGCCCCTTTCATTTATTTGCTTGATGATTGAGTGTTTCTGCGCTGATTGATGATAATTTCAAGTCGACCCTTGCTTGATTTTGATCCCGTATTTATAGAATTTGGGTTTGATCCATTTTCTTTGTGAAACCACATTACCCATGCCCTGTGAGCTTGTATTTGCCTATTAAAATAACGGGTGCATCCGTTTGAGGGATTCTGGGTTAGATTATTTACCCTCTTAGTGCGAAATCTGCCATATTGTGCGAAGTTAGGGTTTTCTTCGGTGTTTTTCCTAGAGTAGAAAATTTGTTATAATTGAGCGATCTCATCCTTGTATCACGCTGACCCCCGTCCTGTGAGAATTCGGAGTGCTTTAGGTTAATCGTTGATTGATATTTTGAACCTTGGAGTTCCCCTGGTTTTAATGGCGGAGGTCTGGTTATTTAAATTAGGGCATCGTTGTTTTGGCGTAGGGATTCATCTTTTGAGAGCCTTCGAGAATTTGAAATCCTTTACATTCTGAGTTTTGTTGATTACCATCAGTTTTGAGACCATTGGAACTCAGGTAGAGGAGATCCCGTGATCATTTGGCTGTTGGTTTGCGTTTCGCTGTTTATCGGGTTTCTGAGGTCCTCATAGAATTCCTCCGCTCTCGAATTTTCCTGATTTAGGCTTATTCCGCGAGCTGGGGTAATTCCCGAAACATTTTGAACTGTCCGCGAAAATCTGCCCCATCCGGATTTTTCCGGTTTTCCTGTCTGGCTTTGTCCCGTTTGATTTTTCAAAGATAGGATTGATGGAGTGAACACTAAATGCTTATTTCTTGTTACCAATGCATGAATTTCATGATAATCTAATGATTCTTGGCTGTATTAATGATTTGTTTGACTAATCATGTCTTGGCGACAGGAATCCGTTTGGGTCGTATTTCTCCAAAATTCTGCCCCGATGGGATTTTCCCGGATTGCGATATTTTCCTGGACTTCGTTGTTTTTCCGGATCTTCAAAGGATTAGCAGTTGTGATGGATTTTAATTGATTTATATGATTTGTGCTAACCTTTTGGATAGGAATATGCCTAATAATTGAATACTAATGGTGTCTTTTGTGAATGCAGGCCGAACCAAGCAAGGCTGCTACCGAAAAATCAAAGGGTGGCTCGGAGGGGTCATCCATTTCTGAGGTAGAACGATTGAGACTAGATATGAAGAGCCAGCTTCCTGAGAGCAGGATATCCTCCGTATGGTCTGAAGTATCTGATACCAATGTGGGAGCTTGGAGGTATGAAGAGTTTAAACAGAGGACAGCGGAGAAGGATCTGTCAGCCCTGAGGTAGGGAATGATGAAATCCAGATTGGTGCATGTGGCAGGCTTCCCTCTGGAAATTCAACGTTATGAGCTGATTCTCGAGTGCGCCAGGCAGTATGACTTTGATACACAAAGGGTGGTTAGTACCGATGGAAGAGTTCTGGCGAACTTCAGTCCTGTTTCTATTGCACAAGCTTTCAACATGCCGGATCTACCTTCTATATGTGCTCTAAACATAGACACAGCCAAAACATACTATGAGAATGAGCCAGTCAAGGCTCAACAGATGATTAACTCCTGGTTGGAGAAGTCGAAATCGCATCACTCTAAGCTGCCCAAGCAATTACATAGAATTAAATTCAAATCACATATTTATGATGCGATAACATTCCTAAGTAGGGTAGCAGGGTTGAAGGCTGCTGGAGTATTGGAAAACTGGATGGTGCACGTAATTAGCAAGATTGAACAGGGCACCAATTATCACTGGGCCGGGCTTATTAGCTCTGAAATTGACAAGCAGTTAAGGAATGTCTTGGAGACCAAGAAGTTCACCATATCCTCATATGTGGTGTATGCACTAGCCAGATTCTACCCATACAAGGGTTTGAATCCACAAGGGACGTTGGGTCAGGACATAATCTATGAAGTTTACCCGGAGCTGCATCTAAGACACAAGGACTATCGGAGAGCCAACGATGCCTTCACGATGCATATTACCCGAATGCTACAGAATGCTGAGCACATGAGGTTGTCAAATGGAGCCAAAGGGCTGATAAAGAACTACGGAGCTTGGTTCATCCAATTCCCCACCTTCACCTACCTTAGAATTGATGGATGTCTGGTTGCTCCATATAGGTTACCTTGGTATCCTACCGATCACCTTGTGCTATTAGAGATTGTTAGACAGATTTGTGAATTTGATGCTGTGGTAAAGAGGGAAAAGCACAAGACAGGGTTTGGTGGAGACTTCCCTCTTGGGATTTGTGTAGCAGAAGTGTGCCCTTCTATCCAATCAGCCCACACTACAGGAGAGGAACTGGCAGCATATGGTTTCTCCTTCCACTCTAAAAGGATGAAATTTGACATAACTGGAGAAGCACAGAAGAGGGCCACTAGGGAGTATAGGCATAAGGATGATCTAGAAGACTATTGGGTCAATATCAAAGATGACCTTGAGGCCAGAAAGAAGAGGTACTCTAGGCTCCCTGTATAGGCAGTCAGACAATACAATGTCAAGTTGATCCTGGATCAGTTGGAAGATGATGGAAATTTGGTACAGGACCACACCTATGAAGCTGTGAAAGATAGGCCGGTTGGGGATATCAATTGGAATGAGGATGAGGTTATAGAATTGGAAGATCTGATGGCCCCGGTTATGAAATACACTTATTCTTGGTTAAAGCACTAAGTTTGGGAGCTGGAGAATGAGAAGGTAACCTGCACCTTCCATTTGATGGGCAATCTTAACCCCATGTCTACTTTAGAGGAATCCGGGGAGGATGACGCCAAAGGGAAAACCGCGAAGAGCTCTCCTTTTAAGATCAAGATCAGAGGCCCCAAAGAAGGTGAACCCGAAGCAAAGAGGAAGCCGAAAGGAAAGAGAAGATGGAAGACTTTGGCGCTTAGTAAGTCCTCTGATGAGGAAGAGTCGGGAAAAGCAGAAGAGGAGGATGTTCCTCCACCACCGAAGAAGACCCGAACAACCAGAACTTCGAAGAAGAGGAGTCAAGAGGCATCAAAGGATGAGCCTCCTATTGTCGATGTGGAGAGCTTAGGAGGGGAGAAAGCCAAAGTCTACACAAGGAGATCCAGGACTCCCTCTCCAAAGGACACTGTGCTGAAGGCAGATCCTCCGCCAAAGTCACCAACTGAAGAACCATCCAAGGCTGTTTCTCCTCCACCAAGCATACATGAAGAGGAAATTCCAGCAGAGCATGAAACTAGCAGAGAAGCAGAGTCCTTCAAGGAAGGGACACTTTTTGGTGAGGCAGCTGAGCTGGAAGTTGAGAAGGAGGAGGAATGGCATACTTCTCCACTGGTCCAATATGAGGATTCTCCAAAAAGTGACAAAGGCCGCGGATCACCTGAACCAGAAGAGAACATCCCTGTGAGAACCCCATCACCGGTACAGCCAAAGGTGGAGTTTGATGAGGGCGATCAAGGTGAGCAGTTCCCTGAGAATGAGGAAGACAAAATGGCTACAGAGGAAGAGGAAAAAATGACAAAACAGCCGAAAGAGGCAAAAACAGAAGAAATTCGGGTGGAGCCTACAGCCCCGGACTGGTTAGAAAAAGAGCTTGCAAGAAAGAAGCAAGTGGTTGTTGAAGACACTCCCTTGGATTGGGATGAAATGCTATCAAAGATCGGAAAGGGAAAGAAAAGAAAGGCAGCAAAGGTGGTTTCAAGGGTGGAAAGAGATGAAACGAATAACAGGGTTATCCATATTGCCACCCCTGCTGCAGACAAAACAAGAGAAGAAGTCACCAGTTAGGACTACCATGTTCAGACTATCAACCTTGGGCCTACATCCATGGAGCAAGATATAGAGGAGTTTGAAGGCTCCAGTGCTGTGATGGTTGGCAGGTTGAGGAGGGAGACCCAGACCAAGCAGGAGTTGAAGAAGGAAAATGAAAGGTTAAGGAAATGCTTGGAGGAGATAATGAAACCCTTGCAATCCCTCCATCCTTCTTCATCTGCCACCCCTGGTTTCTTACCCAAGGAAGCAATCTCCGAAATTGAGAAGATGAAAGCCTCAGCCCAAGCTGTAATAGATTGGCTGATGAGTGTGCAAACGAAGGGAGATGATATCATCAAAGACATCCTTTCTGTTGGGAAGGATGCAGTCCGGGCCAAGGAGCTATTGGAGCATGTGATGTCTCAGGACAAGGAGGATATGGACCTCTTACTGCAGAAATCAAGAGTCATAATAGGACATGGTAAAGATCAATTACTTGCAGATGGCATCCTTCCTTCTTCCAGATTGGATGAACCTTGGGAATGGTTCGAGGCTCTGCAGATTAGGTAGAAGGCCATGAAAAAGATCCTGAAACTGAAGAAATCAATTGATGGGGGTCTCACTAGTATCTATGATGGATGCATTGCCTTCTTTGAGGTGATGACTGGAAGGAGGAAGATAGCCCCGAAATATCTAAGTCTGGAACAGCTGAAGGAGTGGTGGCCTAAATTTTATGCCCCTGATGCAGAAAGTGTTGTAACCGACCACCAGCTTGATGATGCAGCTACCTACTTGGCTGTAATGGATAAGTATCTAGCCAGCAAGGAAGATTGGAATAAGACTGTTGAACAGTCCAAGGAAGAAATTGACTCTATTAAATGTTGGCTCAAGGTTTTTCCTTTGCCACCTTTCACCAAGTTGGATGGAATATTTTTGAGGGTCCAAGGGTCATCGGTTTAGAGGAAGGATAAAGGAAGTAGCAGTTAATGCTCATTTCGAGATTTGTGCCTCCCTATTATCATAGGGCATGCATTGGACTGGACTTCATTGGGGACTGTGTCAAGGCCGACCTTGATGGTGAAGGGCATTTAATGTGTTCCTTTGTTTAATTTTTCTTCCTTGGCCGACCTTTTTTGGCAGTTTTTATTATTTTGTAAAATGTTTAGTTGGGCCGACATATCTTGGGATTTTCTATAAATAGGCATTCTTACCTCATTGTAAAGGGTTAGCTAGAAGACATTAGAAATAAAAGAGCAAAAAGCTAGAGTATTTTGTAATAGGAGTAGTATTCAATTTCTTGAAGCAAATAATGTATTAGAACAATGGAATTGTTGCAGCATTTTGGTGATTAATACAATTGAAGACATTGTGGTTTTCCTGGTGCAATCTCTTGTGTTATTCCATCTTGCATGGTTCCTATTGTTTTATCTTTTAAATTGCTTGAAGACTTAGGGTTAATGTTCAGAATTAGATTAGTTTTAATTTGGTGAATGATGTTTGTGATTTCACATTTGGAATGTTTGTAGCAATCTCTGGTCTATACTCCCAATAACTATCTAATTGTAGTAGGCTGGTGAATTCAACCTGGACCGAATATTTATTTGTGCTTAAGTTCGATTGTAGATGCATGTCTATGATTTGAAAATCTATATACCTTAGAAGATTGCACCGTTCTTGTAAGATTGCATTGTGGGTCGATCAGGAACTGGTTATTTGGGATTGTTCCATTCCAGATATCTGTCATTTGCATTGTTCATTCTAGGAATAGTTTAGATCTTATTCAATCCTTGCACCCTTGTCTTTTGCTATTTCTTTATTATCCAGTTAGATTTAGGATTTAAGATCATCAAATTGCAAAATCTGATAAGTGGAAAGATACAGTTTGCTTGTAGTAAGGTTTGATTGTGATTACCAGCATTTCACATTTTATCTAAGTTGTTTATGCATTGTTATGACCTAACACCCGAGAGACCTTGGGGTGATTTTTAGCGATTTATAGTTGAAAATAACCTTTCAAGAGAGATAGAATATTGCATTCTGTCTGAGTTGTTGTTGTGCAAAAAACACCATCAACAGGAACAAAGGCAACCCCACACATCACATTCTATTTGGAATCACTACTATCAGAAGAGCAAGAGCTCCTAACATCCTTCCTAAGAGAAAGACATAAAATTTGCATGGAGTTATGCTGACATGTTAGGACTTGATCCAAAAACCATGGTTCACCACTTAGTAATATATCCAGAAGCAAAGCCTGTTAAACAAAAGCTTCAAAAAATGCACCCTCAAATCACCTTATTAGTCAAAATGGAGCTAAAAAAGATATTAGATGCAGGATTCATCCGACCGATAGATTATCCAGAATGGGTGTCAAACTTGGTTACTATTTCAAAACCTGATGGGAACATCAAAATTTGCACAGACTTCAGAGACTTGAATAAGGCATGTCTAAAAGATGACTTCCCACTTCCCAACATCGACATGATAGTAGACATGACAACTAGACATGAGATGTTGTCACTAATGGATGGATTTTCAGGATACAATCAAATCATGATAGCTAAAGAAGACCAGCATAAAACAACTTTCACTTGTCCATGGGGGACATATTATTCGAACATGATGCCATTCAGCTTAAATAATGCAAGAGCAACATATCAAAGGGCTATGACATTGATATTCCATAACATGATCCATAAGATGGTCAAGGACTATGTTGATGACATTTTAGCCAAGTCCAGAAAGAGAAAAGATCACATAGCAACCCTAAGTGCCATCTTTGACAGACTGGAAGAGTACCAGGTTAGAATAAACCCAAAGAAGTGTGTCTTCAGTGTATAATCAAGAAAATTGCTAGGATATATAGTGTCAATGAGGGGTATCGAGGTAGATCCAGCAAAGGTACAAGCAATCATCAAAATGGAGGCACAAAAAACATTAAAGCAACTGAGAGGTCTCCAAAGCAGGCTCCAATCCATTCAAAGATTCATAGCACAATTGGCGGACAAACAAAACCCATATTCTCACCTACTCCACAAGGGAGTAGCGTACAAATGGGATAACAAGTGTGAAGAGGCATTCAATAAAATCAAAGAATATTTACTGACACCACCAATCTTAATGCCACCAATCCCAAGAAAACCTTTGATTCTATACGTGTCAGCAACAACAGTAGCCCTTGGAGCTCTCCTAGCTCAGCATGACAAAAATGGAACAGAAAGGGCTATCTACTACATCAGCAGAACAATGGTTGGGCATGAGCTAAACTATTCATTCATCGAGAAAGCATGCCTCACAGTAGTGTTTGCATCATAGAAATTTAGACATTACATGTTGGCACATAAAATAAAACTCATTGCCAAAATTGACTCTCTCAAGTATCTACTATCAAAGGCAATGCTCATAGGAAGAATGGCCAAATGGGTGATGATACTATCAGAATACGACATTGAATATGTAGAGAGGAAAGCAATCAAAGGTCAAGTCATCGCAGATCAACTTGCAAAAGCACCAATCTATTCAGAGAACCCTCTTGTCTCAAAGTTTCCAGATGAATCTATTTTCAATCTCAAATGTAGCTGACCACTGGAAATTGTACTTCGATGGATCATATATGCAACATGGATTAGGAGCCAGTGTTTTCTTTATCACCCCACAAGGGGATTGCATACCAAGGTCATACAAACTAGCATTTCCTTGCACCAATAACATTGTAGAATACGAGGCTTTAACCATAGGTCTCAGAATAGTAGTGCAATGGAACATTATAGCTCTCAAAGTATACGGAGACTCCCAATTGATAATAAATCAAGTCAATGATGAATATCAGACCAAGGATCAAGCTCACTCCATACAAGAAATTGGTGGAGACTCTCAAAGAATCCTTCATTGAAATAACATTTGAGAAAATTCCTAGAACCAACAACAGAGTAGCAGATGCCATGGCAACAATTGGATCCTTGCTCGACATCCCCCACAACATTCCAAAATATGAATTCCTAATTGAGCAGCTTCTCGTGCCTGCATTCGAGGTACCAAAATCATAATATGTGTGCAAAATCGTTGGTCCCAACAATCCTTGGTATCATGACATTTACACATACCTTTGTATAGGAGTCATACCCACCGACTTACTCTCAAACCTAAAAAGAACCTTTGTAAAAAAGGCATCCAAATTTATCATCCTAGGAGATACCCTATATCGTAGGAGCATATAAGGAACCCTACTGCGTTGCTTAAACATTGACGAGGCATTAACCACTCTAATTGAAGTACATAATAGTATTTGTGGTTTGCACTCGAGTGGAATGACCATAGCCAAGAAACTGCTGAGGATGGGGTATTATTGGCCCATAATGGAAAGAGAAGCACATGACTATGCAAGAAGGTGTCTACAATGTCAATAGCATGGGGACCTCATCCATGCTCCAGCTCAAGAGCTTCATCCTATCATCACACCATGGCCCTTTTTGCTGTGGGGACTTGATATCGTTGGAAAAATCACACCCACTTCATCTAATGGCCACAAATTCATCATAACTGCCACAGAGTTCTTTAATAAGTGGGTGGAGGCCATACCTATGACGTACATAACTAGGAAGAAAATTTCAAAGTTCATCCTGAACTATCTCATTTGTCGATATGGTGTTCCACAATCCATTATCTCATATAATGGGACACCATTTAAGAATCAGGAGGTCTGTGACTTATGTGAAAAATTCAAAATCCAACATCGCTTCTCCACCCCATACTATCCCCAAGGCAATGGCCAAGCAGAAGCTACAAACAAAATAATTCTAAAAATTCTTAAGAAAATAGTCAATGACATAGGTCATGACTGGCATTCGTAGCTTAATCCCGCCCTCTGGGCCTATTGAACCAGCATCTGCACACCCACTGGCACCACCCCTTTCTCCCTGGTCTACGGATCATAAGCAGTACTCCCCATTGAGATCGAGATCCCATCACTCAGGATATCACTGTAGAACCTCATCACAGATGAAGAGTATCGAGTATCAAGATTGAATGAGATGGAGCTATTGGATGAGTGATGGATAGATGCTTTGAATCATTTACAATTCTATCATAATAGACTCAAAAGGAGCTACAATAAGAAAATCAAAAGCAGGACTTTCCAAGTTGGAGAACTGGTGTTAAAAGGGAATCAGAAGAATGTCCCAAGTCCAAGCAAAAAAGGAAAATTTGAACCTAATTGGTTGGGACCATTCATTATCACAACAAGTTACAAGTCAGGGGCATATCAGCTATCAAAACCCGAAGGGGAACCTCTACAAGATCCCATGAATAGCTCTCACCTCAAAAAGTTTTATGCATAAATATTTCAAGGCATAGAACCAAAAATCCAAAAAATCAAAAAAAGGATTGAAAATAGTAAAGACAAAAATCGTCCTCTAGTGAAAACCATTTCAGTGGCACTTTGGGAAAGTACCTTGGTGAAAACCTGGTGAACAAACACCTTGTGTAAAATAAACACTTTCCATCCACTAGGATCTTTATGGCTTGTTTTGCATCACCCATCCATCACATTTCCATCATCCATCGCGGTCAGATATGTATCCATCACTCATCCACCCACATCCGCACCATAGCTTGGTCCTATTTTCGTATCATGATCCCTCCTAGTACTACTCAACCCATCCTCAAGGTCAGTTTGTCATGCCTTTATCGGAGTAGTCTATTGCATCAAACTGGGGGCATGTTCTCATCAAATCGGATTCGTGTATATCCTTAAAATCCTCAAATCAAAAAATCAAAAAACATCAAAAAATCAAAAAACATAAAAAAATCAAAAAATTCAAAAACATCAAAACATCAAAAAATCCAAAAACATGTCAAAAAGTCAGTCAAAATCCCAAAACAGGTCAAAAAGTCAACTGAAAAGTCAAAAATAAGGTCGTCTTGTCGAACTACATCATCTTTGAGCTTGAACATGGGAAAAGTTGATCTTTGATCATCCCTCGAGACATTTAGGTCAGTCCTATAGGAGTTTGTCATAATAAACTGGCATTTCATCATAAATATCATCATCTGTAAATTGGTCAACTCGTTAGTCGAACTACGTGGTCTCTACATGTATAACGTAGGCAAGGCTAATCTGTTGATCAACCCCTGAGGCCCCTAGGATAAGTTTTTAGGTTAGTCTCCTTGTCAAAATCTCAAAAAACCCCAAAACATTTGGAAAATCAAAAAATCAAAACATTTGCAAAATTTTGAAAAATACCAAAAACAACCTTAAAAAATCTCAAAAAAGATCAAAAACATCCAAATATTTGAAAAAGTCCATTTGTTTCATCTTGCATGCACCAGCAATAACATCACTCATAATAAATGATTTTCATCCTCAATCTTTGGTAAGATAGTCAAAAACAAGTCTAGCAGGTGAAAAGTGAAAACTCAAAATGTCAAGTCTTAGGTCTAAGTTAGTGAGTAAACAAGTTGGTCATCTCTTTGTATCAGTAACTCATCATCCAATTGGTCCCATATCAATCATTTGAAAGAACGCTTTGGATAAATGAAATGACGTGCCACCATCCACTAACATGTCCTAGGATGAATCCTTCCTACAATGGGCATTATCTTTTGGCAATAGTTTCTGCTCTTCTCCTTAGAAAACACATCCTCTTTTGGTTAGCGGTATTGAAGAACATCAGCTTGTTTGTTTACTTTTCCTTTTGACTTATCTTATTGTGCTCATTCCAAGGACTTCTCAATGATATCCCAATAGAGGATTTAGAGAAATAGGAATGGGGCAACGATCATTATCTTTTGTTTGTTGTGCTTGATAGACATTCTTGTAATATAACCCTGGTGAATACTTGCTTTGTTAGGTATGTATGGAGGAGGTTTTGGACAACTTGTTGACTATTTCATTGATAGGTTTACCTTTCCGTGTTTTGGTCTGAGGTTTTTGAAACTTCTAAAGTGCATCCTAGCAAGGTTTTCATATGTCAGATGTGAACAAGGATACTCCTATCTGCTTTTCAATTCAAAGTCCATCACACTAGGTACCATGCCATCCTATTTTTTATACCTTGATGCATCGTACCACGTGTGTTATCAAACATAAGGAAATTGGCCCTTTGAAAATCCTAATTCCTCGGAAAGAAATCATCATCATCATCATTTGCATTTTTTATCATCTTGTGTCTTGTTGAAATGACTTCTTCTCTTCTTTCTCACCGCACTAACAAAGTACTATGACAGTTGATCATCGCCATCACCATCATCATCATCATTGATCTTGCATCCACAAATCATTAGCACATTGCATAAACATATCATATAGGAAACATATGCATTGTATTTCCATCATCATATAAATATGGCATTATAAGCAGTCTTCATAGATAAGCACATTCATTTTATTACATTGCATCCATTTTTACATTGCATTGCATCCATTGCATGGCATCACATTGCATTTATCACATAAATCATCGCATAACATTCATTTGCATAAACATTTCATAACCATTTCACCATTATCATATAATGCATAATCATACACAATAGGTATATAAGCATTATAAATAATTCATTTGCATACATACTTGCATAACATCATCTCACACATAACGTTAATGTTACATTACGCATCATCATACCACTTTGCATAGACATATCATTACATCGCATTAAAATGCATCACATACATACATTATCATTTAATAGGTTTAGGATAATAAAATTTGTTATTCTAAGCATCTTAAAAAACTATCCCATTTGCATCATATTATATAAAAAATGACCATCAAATTTACAGTGCATTATATCATCCACTAATCATCCATGTCATCTCATAAATAGCATCATAAATCATTCCATGTAAGCATAAACATGCAAAATTCATTACATAAAAAGCGTACATCCATCCATAATTCGTTCATATATAAGAATAATTCACATAACATTTTACATATATACCATATCATTTTGCATATTACAATCCATATCACATATCACATCACCATTTGATTATCATATAGATAGCATCATTGCACATCACATAAATACATTTGCATATCATAGGTTAACATAATATAGATTTATTAGTCATAATCATAATGCATACATCATCAGAAATAAATACATCCATAAATACATCATATAGCATCATATAAGCATCATAAACATCATTGCACAGGATATAGAAATAAAGTCATCATCCATGCATAAATAAATGACACCACATCACATCATATCAAAATCATCATCGGCTCATATATATATATATATCATCAATAATGTAACTGTCATAGTACAAATAAATCGGATCACTGTACATGTATGTCAATCAATACAAAAGAGCCCATCGGGCTATCAAAAAGGAGCCCATAACGCACAAAAATTATCATATCATCTCGATCAAGGTCTGTCCCCATGTATGCTTCCCTCGCCCCTGTCACCATGACCCTCTACTGGTATGTAGTTGGTCTGCTACGAGTACTCTGGGACCTGTCCTCCTCTAGTTATGGCCTCATGATAGTGCCTCTGACAGTACTCAGCCTCTCAGACGGCATCCCTGTAAGACCGAACAGACACTATACCCTGGGAAGAGGAGGCTGCCATACTCTCTAACTGTTGTCTCTGGCCTAGCTCTATAGCTTCCTGTAACTTTGTAGCCTATCTCTACTAAATGGCCTAATCTCTCTCAGCCCTCATCTGCTCTCTCTTGATCCTAGCCTAATCCCTCTCAGCTATCACAGTCTGTACTTGGGCTTGTAGCTACGCAATCAGCACATCCTAAGGATCCACCTGCCCTGTTGGCTGTGCTCGTGGTTGTACCTAAGGCTGATCTTCAACCCATGGTGGCACACCTAGTGGCACCTGCTGCTGATCCGACATTGATACATCTCCCTTCCCTGGTTGAATTAGAGGCACAATTGGTTGATCTTGTCATACATCACCCCTTTGTCTTCGTCCTCCCCCTCTGCCTCCAACTCTCCATTGATCTGGGAATGCTCCTGGAATAGTCAATCATAGGGGAGGCTAGAACCAATCCATGTATTCATGTGTTGTGCTTGGATCTATAGGCCCCTAATCGTAGGCCCATAGCTGAGCCACCAACTATCTAAAACTGTTGACCGCCTCTAAGGCAGGAATATACCACCCCCATGAAACCTAGGTCATGGTGCAGGTGAAGACAGCTACATAGTCATCATCAAGGTGATCTTGGGGCTCACCAAACTGACACTGCACGTGCCTGGGCAAGTACCTCTTGATCATCGTGTGCTCTCGCCCCTGCATATAGCGGTCCTGGTGGGTATAGAATAGCTTCTCTACATCATCGGCCCATCTGGGCTGACCAAGGTATGGTAACCATGTCAACACTTGCATCTCATCGAGGACCCTCCTCCAGTAGGGGATCCTGTGCTCACCTGTGTGTGTGAAGGACACAACACCTCTGTAATGCCACATGAGGGGATCATCAGCCCCCATCAGAACTAAATAAACACATGGATGTAGCACAACAATGTGCTCCCATGCCTAGACATGGAGAAGTGTCGCGCCTTCTCTAAGTACTCTGCCATCCATGTACACGTACTCGTGCAGATCTCTATATAAAGATGCAAGAAGCATCGACCCCCAAGAAAAATGAACTAGCCTATCTCAAACCATACGCTCTCGGTAATATCCACAATCGGGACTCAAGTATCGGCCTCGTCTATCAAGGGAAACGAGATCCGAAATGACTGTTGCAACAACTAGGCGGAAGGTAGGTGCTAGGATCCTATGTCACTCAACCTCGATCTACCCCTCACAAAAAATGATGTTCTCTATGGTGAGGACTCTGTGGAAAGCATTGCGCCCCTCGTCCATGTCAAAAATCTCTAGGACAGTGCTGACAGCATCCCTAAGTGAGTGTGAATGGGCATTGTGTAAGTGATATACCATTACCCTGCGACTCGGAGTCGATCCTGATCCCTGTCACTCAGGTCCCGCAAATAGCCGAACAAGTCCTGCGACCTATGCTCTCGAGAGAAGAGCTCCCTCGCCGCGTCCTGCATCAAGGAAGGTCACCATGTTAAAAAAAATTGAAAAATTCTTCACCGGGCATTCAAAAAGCCTCTCCAGCGGTGCAATCCATAAAAGTGTCGCAGTTTGATTTCTAATCAAACTCTGACACTAGGGCATAAAAGACCAAAAATGCACCACCGCAGTGCACTTTGAGCAAATGTAGGACTGTTGCATCACAATTTCCAAACCACCCCGCCAGCCTCGAGCTTGGCCTCACAGTTTGGAGTCTATTTTCAAACTCCAAACTGCACCTCTGCGGCGCTATTTCACACCGAGTGGCACAATTTGATTTCTAAGCGGCACTATATAGCACTGCTACAGAAAGACCAACTTTGAAAGCATTAAATGAAGGCTAGAAATGAAAAATGAAGCTCAAGTAAGAGTCACTTACTGGTGCCCCAATGCCAGGTGGTTGCTAGTACGTCTGAACTCGATCAAAAATATGCAGGGGTAGCTATTGTTGCACCATATCATCAGGAGGTCAGAGCTCAAATCTCAAGGTTGCAAATGGAAGTGTGTGAAAATGACTTGAAAGTGACCCCTCAAGCCCCTTTTACGCTTAAAAATTAGGGTTTTTTCACCCTAATTGGTTGTCCTGATAAGGTGTTGAACCCTTGAAGCTGTTTTTGTCCAGTCGAGGCCTGTTTTACATTGTTTTATTGCTTTTAGACACGTTTTTGGCCTCCTGGAGCCTTTTCGGACTTGTCAGGCACTTTGTCCTCCTTTTTCGCGAGATCACCCGAAAATTGAAATTTTTGTCCAATCTCTTGAGGGGGCATTATATTGGCATGTTTTCTCTCGCCAAGCAGTAGTGGGGAAATTTTTTAAATAGCAATTTTTTTTTGGCTTTGATCAAAATCGTTTATTCTTTGAACCAACACAACAAGTGCATTGCTTCAAAGAGGGGCAAAATTTAGACACATGAAATATACTCATTAACATTGTGCATCTGATCCCACCTAATAACATCGTTTCATCCTGAATCATCCCTCGGTCTAACCATTTAATCAAATTCCCCTATCTGATTAAATTCATCAATATTCCTCTCTTAATTAAATAAATCATTTTATCTATTAAGTCACTCTCTTTTGTTAATTAAATCAATTATCTGATCTAATTATCCCTATTTAATTAAATAATTAATTTTATTTGATTAAATCTCTAAAATATATCTATTAAATTAAATAAATTAAAACCTTATTTAATTTGATCTAACACCATCTCTTTTAATGAAATAAATCAAAATCGTTATTTAATTAGTCTCTTATCATATTCCTCTCTTATTTGATTTAAATAAATCCATAAATTTGAGTCGAATAGGTCACATCATCTAATCTCTCATTAAATTAATTAACCCTTGATTAATTTAATCTCTTGTCATGTCCCATCCTCTAGATTTTGTAAGTCACATGAAAATAGATTTAAATCATTTATTAAATCTTTATTTTCCTCACAAGGCATCTTTTGGAATATTCTCCAAGTTTGAATTCAAAAATTCCAAGTGGACATGTACATCCAACAAGGCAATAACTCCATATTACATTTCCTTTGCCTTGAGCCAAGTGGCATTTATTGCATTTTCCATTCCCTCTTGTAAGTCATTTCAACAAATTTGAAATTCAAAAATATGCACTTATTGGTACAATCCTCAAAACTTGCACATCCTCCATCCACTCATAGATTGACAAGTGGCAGCTTTCCATTGGATGAATATTAGTCCCACATTGCTCAAATTTGGACATTCATCCATCTTGGCATTCTATAAATAAAGAGCTCATATCCTCATTTTATCATCCACAAATTATGCAAAGTTATTATGCTGAAATATTTAGCCATTTCCATCAAATATTATTGAATCATAACTAGTTTATGCAGGTTTTTAGCTTGGAAGCATTCATCCTTCATCAACAAAGTGGATCAATCATCAACACATTTTCAACATATCAATTGTGCATCATAGGAATTGGGAAAGGGCCAATTTTCACATCAAATTGGCACCAATTCCCCCATGGGATCATGAGTTTGCAAATTTAAATTAGGATTCAATCTATTTTTCTATTTTTATTGTGTTCTTCATTGTTTATTTTCCTAATTTGAGTTTTGTAAATGGATTTCATGGGGAATCCTTGTTCTTGCTTGCAATCTCTAACTTAATGTGTTTGTTCTTATTGTTTTGCAGGTATTTGGATTGGGGTTCACAGACTTATCATATACCTTTAGCTCCCTTTCTAGAGTCTAATTTGGAGCCACAAATAAGCCTAT
Organism: Sequoia sempervirens; assembly: GCA_007258455.2. Classification (NCBI taxonomy): domain Eukaryota; kingdom Viridiplantae; phylum Streptophyta; class Pinopsida; order Cupressales; family Cupressaceae; genus Sequoia; species Sequoia sempervirens. The sequence continues at coordinate 22,722 of VDFB02067608.1, read as the reverse complement.
GTATTGCATCTAGTCGGCCAGTAGATAAACAAGGTAGGAAGTCATATAGAATTGTGAGGTTCTTTTTATCGCCATGAACTGTTCATGCAAGCAATTACTAATCATCCCTGCCGAGTAGAATTTGGTTTCCCCTGAGAGGATTTATTCCACAAATTACAATATCCACTCTTGGAAGAAGGCTATAGTCGGAAGGCCCATAACCCTACTCAATAAGGTTACCAAATCATGGTAAATACTCATGGAAGTCACTTCAAAAGAGTTCTTGGGGCACCTTGTTTGCATTGTTCCTCTTGTCCTTTAACTAGTATTGGTTGATAATCTTCTTACACTTGAGGGGGTCTACATCCCATGTGGTTTTGACATCTTCGTTGATTGTATCTTCCATTTCATTGGAGGTAGGGATGTGAAAGGTTTTCACTATTGATTTGGTAGATAGGTCAACGATTACATTGCCATCCTTGTCTACAATTCTTCTAGTATCCTCTTTGTATGCCTCTCTATAGGCCATCATGATCTCGGGAGCAACAACAAAAGGTGGGAATCTGACAACCTTGGCCAACCCACTCTTTCTAATCCTCCTAGAATTTTCTATTGTGGGGTTAGTTCAGACCCTTTGTTTGAACTCATCAATATTAATATGTCCCATATTAGTGTCTGAGATCTCCCTCTAATTAGTGGTGACCTTTTTCTTAATTTCCTCTCCTTGGAACTTGTACTTCATTTGGTCTTTGTCTTCTTTTCCCCTCGGTGCCTTGGAAAATTTCTTTCCCTTTTCTTTTCCACAACCACCCCCGAAGGTCCTATAGCTAGTTCCATATATTCTACAATCGAAGGGGCATCAAACACATTCAAGCATAAAGCGAAAAGAACATTAGCCAAAAACCTACAAAATGATGTTAGATTAGATAATTTATCAATCAAGGATTCTATCATTTCTCTCAGATCATCATTAGATGTTCATTTTTGGGAAGTTATGGCAATGCGAGCCCAAGGGTGTAGACTTCCCTGGGTTGGCAGCCATTCTGAAGGCAGCTACAAATGGGATGACAATTAGGGCATGACGGCCCACATGTCCCAACCTGCATCAAGGTTTAGTGACGAGGTGGGGTCCATCGAGGAGGTCAATCCATTTTAACACATGGGTCGATATCACTTTGAATATTAGTAGGCATTAGGATCATCTTTTAAGAATGCGGAAGAAGAGGGTAGCCCGGTTGTTTGAAGCTCCACCATTTGGAACGACATTGGCAAGGCGACATCTTGCGAGGGGCATTCTGCCATGCGGGGTTCAATCCATTGTGGGTTGGAAGGTGCGGGGAGGCATTTGGTGTCGGCCATTTAAAATGGCACTAGTGGGACAGAAGTCCAACTAGAGAGGCCCACACTATCGAGTCTGCAGATGGTGCACACTTTAATCGTTTGTTCACAAGCAGTCGAAGGGAAATGGCTAGGTTGGATCCTGCATAGTGAATTGACGGGGATCAATGTTTGTTTGGGAATAGCAAGAGCAATACGAAACCCTGCGAGTGACCACCCACAAGGGATGGTCCTCCTAGGGCCTGATCCTTACTTATTTTTACATTTTAAATTCAGTTGATGGCAGTAGGTTCGGGCTCCACAGTGTGAAGGAACAGTCGCCCAGGGCTATTTGCAATAGCAGTCACACCACAACGACCCATGGAGGGAGGGAAACGACACAAATACTACAAAGCGGCAATACTTATTCATTTAAAATGTGGAGGGGGTCAAACAGTAGAGATAGGGTCAGGACTCAGTTACCGGAAAGGCATCACCCTTTCGCCATTTTGAGTTAGTTGTTTTTTCAGAGGTGAAAGGTTAGCGGAAACCCACAATGGGATAAATCACTTTGTTTTAAACATAGGTGGTGACAATGAAGGCGAGGTCTGATGGGAAAATAGATGGGTTGCAAAGGCCGTTGAAAACAATGGAACCAGGATATAATCCCGTAGATGAAATTCCCCAGTGCTCAACCTGCAATGGGTTAGGACTTAGGTAATTTGGCTTGATTAAGTCTTATTAGTGATGACTAGGGTGGAACCTTCCTACCAGGAGGATGCAATAGATGGTCATTTTGGAATGACGTAGCTCAAGGAGCATTCTGCAAGCAGGGGCCCACACTTGCAAACCCAAGAGTGTGAAAGGATCTCTGCAGTGGGCTCATGAATTTTAGTAAGTCCAAGTCAACCAAGTTGAGGGGGCTTCCTACGGGGATGGGCTTGATGAAGATACTCATCATTTTAAAGTTTGGAATTTTGAGGAAAGGAAACAGCAACGGTGGTTAGGTTACGGACCTGTAGGGCATGAATTCCCTAGTTGAAGAACGACCGCTGGGACCTCAAGTTCCACACACGGCCAATGATTGATTTCTGAAGTTTATCAAAATTTCATCTTATGGGTTTTGATCACCAAAGTTTGCTCTAGTTGATTTCCAAGTTCTCTTTCCAACATTTAACAACTTTCTCTAAAAACTAAAGAAAAATTAAAGCATGACTTGTGGCACAAAACGAACCAATGAGGCATGATGAAGATGGATGAATAAAAACCAAGCAGTAGCTTCAAATTGGTGATGGGGCTCGGCCGGTGCAACGGCAGTGTTGGCGCAAGGATCTAACAGGTTTTTGGACTCCTGACAATTGAAAATGATAGCTCAAACTGAGTTATTTATAAAATTTTGAGCATTTAATGTAGTCCATAAATACTTGTATGGCAGCGCTCAAGGTTGGTGAATGGGTATTTCAAAATTGGTGGTGGGAGTGACAGAGTCCGTCGAGCAGACGACAACCAAGGATTAGCCGTTTGGAATGGTCAGCAGTGAATAGAGAAAACAAATCTGTGGGTCTCACGAGGTAGGGAGGACAAGAGAAAGCCATTTGGAATGGCTGGGAAATAAGGGAAACCCATGTAGGGTCGCCCGCAGGGGCGGATCTGCATTGTTCCAAGGATGGTAACTCTAAAGATTGAAGGAAAATAGCTAAGGAAATCCTGTAAAGGACTAAGGCCTTGAAAATTTGAGGGTAGAAAAATATGGTAAACTCAAAGTGACTCTTCTAAGATTCCTTGACCATTTAGGATGCAAAATAGGGGGCACACAAAATGAGGAAGTGACAAAAAAAATGACCCGACAAAACAAAAAGAGAGGGTCCCTGTTCTAAACGGGGCATGTGTTCTAAAGCCACAACACATCCAATTACAACAGGGAAAACATAAGTGTGGTTGATTTCATTGGGAAGGAGATATTAAGACTTCACGAGATGATTTCTTTGATATTGTTTTCAGAGTCCCACAAATGTAGTACATTGAAATCTCAATACAACAAGTGTAGGGAGTCTAAGACTCATATCCCAACAAGGCTAAGTACTTGATAAATAGTCAATGGTTGAAAGAACCCAGGCACACTATCTCAAGATGGATGAAGGGACTTCCGCGAAGTGACTTCAAAGAAGACGTTAGGGACATGATCACACTTTTGAGCAGAGTTAAGGGATTGCCTTAATCGTCCCATTTTCATGAGTGGATGTATGAATACATCCAAATCATAAGGAGACAAAAGGCTCATATTGATTAGGGAAAACAGATCAGCGATGAAATCCATGAACAACTGATAAATGTTCCAACCACCTTGAAGTTCTATATGACTTCTTATCTAGTGTATGTTGTAGTCGTGATGAGGAATTTTTTGGGTCTATCTACAAAAGAGAACTGTATTTCTATACATGTGTACAATTATTTCTATCAATTGGAGCTAAAGGAAAGCCTTCACAATTTTAGCAAGGTCACCAATGCTTTCTTTCCACCTCTTCTTTTTAGCTTTGACCTACCTCTCGAGAAGAATAGAGTGTCTGATGAGGCCTACAAAGTGGTGAGTAAAGTCGGATGCATATTCTTAAAGTTTCCAACTTTTACTTACATAAGGTTAGGATGCTACAAGGGGTTCCTTTACATGTTGCTCAAATATCCCTCGGACAAGTGGATACTCATGGAGTTATGCAAACAGTTGATTTCGGTTCACAAAGAACGGATGAGGATTCACAAGTCGAGATTCAAGTTTCCACTGACAATTAGAAGGTATAGCATCAAAAGTGTACAAAAATCCAAATCTGTCTATGCAGAAATGTACGTCATGACAATCAAAACCTATAGATACATATTTGATTTTGACTATCGAAATGTAAAGAAGAAGTTGAAAAAGGGTCATCAGCATAAGTACCAGTTTGAGTACATCTCGACTGATTGCAGAGATGAAGAGGTTATCCACTAACAATACAACATATCAAATATCTTGGTGTTGCTGACCTACCAAAAGATTTCACAAATCCTAGTGACATCATGAATGATGCTTACGATGAACAAGAAATCTCCAAGATACTTTTTCCCGCAATCCAATGGTCCAAAAAGGAAAGTGTTTCCATCAAAGAGAGGTTGCCACCAATACTGGCTAGCACTGCAAAGTGGCTCCAAAAGCATGGCTTTAAGATGAAAACTTTCAAGACAAAGTCTAAGGGAGAAGAATCCAGAGTAGAAGCCAGTCAACAACAAGAACCCCACATGAAAGATAAACCTACTGCCATTTCTACCTCTTCAAGAAGAGGCCCTAGGATTAAGTTCACTGTTAGAAAAAAGGATACATGGGTCATCCCAGAAGAAGAAAATGTGGAATTTGAACCATCTCACTCCAAAGGAAAAGGGGTTGTTTCTGAAGAGATGGATTCTGATGAAGAAGAAAATTCAAGTGACCAATTTTTTGAAGAAGACTCAAAAGAAGAAAAATCTAATGAGGAAGAAGATTTTGAAGATGAACAATAGTCTGAAGGTGATCAAGAAGGTGAACAAGAGTTAGAAGATCAAGAGGGTGATCAACAAGAACTCAGGCATGATGACGAATGAACTATGTCTCCACCTGAGAATGTAGTTGAACAACTTCCCCAGACATCATCGCCTGTAACATCAAATCTTACTCGCACACCTCCTAATCCAAACACTCCTCCACCACCTATTCCTACATCACCTATTCCTACATCTGTAATACATGTAGTGGACATTTCACCTACCCCTACAGCATCAACCGTACTTGATACTCCTTCAATAACAAGTATATTGATGGTTGAAATTTTGTTGAGTCCTCCATAATCTATTCCCAGTGCATCATCTTTAATCTATGATATCACTTTAGAAGCTAAGTTTAACAGGTTCATGAATGAATCCATATATGATCAGCTCATTGTGCAAACTATAGGAGTAGTTATGACAAACACTATGCCAATTGTCACTATACTAATCATTCCTTTAGAAGAGGTGGAAACAAGAGATTTGACAGTCAACCAAGAAGCTCGTACCTCCTCTCTTGCCCCCTGGTTGGTATCTCCAGTATTGAAGCAGAAAAGAAAATGATTTCTCTAGAAGAGCTCGATCTTGAAGAGAGAGCCCCTCCAAAAGCCAAGGGGAAGAAAAAGGAAAAAGTTTATTCACAGCTGAATGTTCCCAAGGCCGGTCATAAATATGCAGAGATTGTTGTACCACATCAAGAGGAAGGAGATGTCAATATGGAGGATTACACAATGACAAGAGTCCAGCTTGGAAAGATCATGAATGAAAGTGCAAAGGAAGATTCACAAGTAACCTTGGATATAATGGTAGGAAGAATAGAAAAAATGGAGTAAGCTTGGAACATGTACAAACAGAAGGCCCAAAGCATTATGCCACTATTGTAAGGAGACTTGCAGGGTCTTCAAGTAAGGCACAACCATTGGTAATGGTAAGCGTTGAGGACCTAGCTGTGAAGAAAGTTGAGAAGTTTTCCTCCAAAGGAAGGGTGTTATATGATTTTATAAAAAAGAAATTGTAGAACATGGTTCTCAAATTATAGTTGTTGTAGATGAAAAAGCTACTCAGATTTCCAAGCTCAAAACAGAGCTTGATAAGGAAGATAGTATAATTTCCCAAGAGTGCAAGGAAATGGAAAAAATTTCTATTCTTGTGGTCTCAAGAAAAAAAAATTTGCCGTTATTTTCGCGTTGTCAGCGAAAAAGGAAAAATCTCCGAAAAGGAAAGAAAACCAACTTTGTAAAACCCTAATTCTGGAAGCTTCTAAAAGCTTGTTAAAAGGGGTTGGAATGGGGGTTACAGTATGAGGAAAAACGCGATTATTCGCAAGATTGTAATAGGTTTTGCACTAGATAATAAGAGTATTGGATGGCTACGGTTTGGTGGATGTAGCCCAGATTGGGTGAACCACGTTAAATTCTCTATGTTATGATTTATTCTGTGTATGTTTTAGTTTCTCTGTTTATTATTTAAATCTACATTTAATTGTTAGATATCTGCCATCTCTAACCCTAACAAGATCTCCACCAAGTACAGGAAGAGGTTTAAGGGCACCATGCTATCCTTGAAAGACGAATCAAGGAGTTACTAGGACAGCTCCTTGAACAAAACTGTATCTTCCTTCTGGCCATAGAACTTTTTGAGATCTTCCAAGAAGCCATCATGAAACAAGTAGAGAGTGCAGATTTTTTGAAGGCCTTTATGCATGTTATTTGTGATACAAGGCTCACTCTTGAAAACCTCAAGATGCATCTTGACAGGTGCAAAAAGGTTCACTCATCTGCCATGAGATTGATCATGAGGATTCACACCATTGTGGATTACACCGTTGATCCAGATGAGAAGTTCATGTAGGAGACCAAGAAGTATGAAGACTTTTGTGCCCAAGCAAGGAACCATGAATATTCTTGATCTCCAGTGTTGAACTTTCTAATGATTTCCTTTATGCATCTTGTAAATATTTTTTGACATCTTACATGTCTTTTCTTAAAATGTAATTACACTAAAAATATGAGATGTATTTTCATAAAGACAAATTACATTTTGACTTTAGTCAAAGTTAGGTGAGATTTTCATAAATTAACTCACCTAACTTTCCTAATTTTTCTCATCCCTCTCGTTTATAAATATGAGGGATTACTATTGTAAAGCTTACCTTTGGTATTTTTCAATGAAGTGCTGCCCCTTTTGAAGCAGATTTGTGAAACTTTGTGTTCATATCTTGTGAATGAATTCTTATCAATAAAGAAGAGAATTGCATACTAGACTTTGTGTTGGATTTGATAATCTTGTGGATTGATCTTATTGGTGGTGCTTATTGGATGATATTTGAAGGGTTTAAAGTAATTTATGTAAACTTTGTGTTACATTCCTTATTTGGATACTTTTCTTGAAAGATCTACAAGACTTTGTGCTTGTAATTGTTCATGTTGTTCAAGGAATTGTTGTGTCTAAGAAGACATTGTGCTTCTAATGCAACAAACAATACATATCTCACAAATCCATTAGTGAAAAAGCTATGGAATGACTTTGTGCCTTTCTGAGCTTTCCCTTTTCTTTTACTTGATTATTATTAATCATATCTGGTATCTCTACACTCTACTTTGACAAGATAGAGGTATTGGCATTACTGGTCATTGTCAATTTAAAGTTACCTTGAATCAAAACTTCCAACCGTGAAGCATTGTAAAAAATCTTCTCTGAAGAAAGAGAGAAGCATGAATGTGACACACCCACCCCATTTCGTAAGTATAGTGTACATTGTGTAAATACTTAATTAGTTTTAATGTAGCTTCTATTAGCAATAAGAAGGGTCCCTCCCCTTTCTGGGAGGAGAGATTTTATCTCACATAGTTGTGGCTAAAGTCTAGGTTGTGTAATCTATTGAAAATATGATTACATAATTTTCACCCAATAGTTTCCTAGCGACTCCACTGGGGAACAACACACACAATCTAAGCCTCACTCTTTTGATTGAAGTGGATAAGTTTCTAGTTTCTTATTGTTCTCTTGTATATTGTTATTCTTAATATCTATCTTGTTTAGATATACATTCTAGTGGACCGAATATGTACATGAGGATTGAGGGCTCAAGGAGTAGCAAATTCACTTTTTGAAGAATTGTTGCAACATAATTTTCCATTTACTCCTACGTGAGTAAATCACCATTGCAACATGCCATGAGCTACCCTTCGCAAATACAAATATCTCCTCTTCTAGTTGTTTGGTCTATTTACCATAGGCGTCCAGTTCAGGTACTTGTTGTGTAACCAATCATGGTCGTACCACCTGCAAGACCATGGGGAAATTCTTTTGTTCCCCTTTGTTTAGCTGCACCTTTGCATGAGCTTCCACGTATTTCAAGAAAGCGTCTCCCAAAGTTTCAAGGTGATGGAAGACAACATCTTGATGAACACATCTCCGCCTTCTATAGCGTTTGTGGTGTTCTCAGCATAGAACATGAAGATGTTTCTACAAGATTTTTCATTGAATCCCTCCAAGGGGTTGTAGCTGAATGGTTCTATATTCTTCCAAATGCTTCATTCACCAACTAGGCCATTCTTCACATGAAGTTTGAAGAAAGATTCAAACCTGTTGAAGATTCACACACTTTGTTGGCACAACTCACAACCATGCGGAAAGAAGTTTATGAACCCATGTGCGAGTTTGTAGCTAAGTTGAACAAGATGGTGACACTCACCCCAAATGATGCAAGACTGATGGATCAGAGCCTGAATTTCTTCATTAACACAGAACTCCCCAAGGTAAGTTTCTACTTACGCAAGGAAAATATTTCCAACGTTGAAGCAGCTCAACAACTAGCTACCACCCTTGAAGACGATATGATCCTTGCTAGAGAAATAAGGATGAGCACCAACACCAGCAAATGGATGCAAGCCTCAGGGTCTTCAGCATCTAATGTTAATGCTCCTAGTGCCAGTTCCAACTTTACGGATCCCATGGTCCAAAGGTGGGCAAATGAAGTCTTGTCTCTGAAGAAGCAAGTTTCCAACAACAACAATAGGAACTACAAGGACATCCCAAGGAGTAATTTTCCTAATTATGCTGGAAAAAAAAAATAGAATCATCTCCCAGTGCCCCTAGGAAGGTTTTCTCTGGAGGCCCCACCCGCTAATAATGTCACGAGATATTATGAGGCTGAACAAGACAACTATGCATAGCAAGATTACCCTGAAGAAGAAATTGAATCAGCTAGAAAATCTAAGATTAGCTACTTACAAATGGTGGAGGAAGATGAAGAAGATGATTTAGTGACAGACACTTATGTTGTTTTTACATGGAATCAACAAAACCAGATTGATAAAGCTCAAGTTGTTGCTCCACCAAAAAAGGAGAAGTTTCCAGTCACAATTGCCAATAGAGGTTCTCCTCTACCTTGGTAACCTAAGAAAGTAGCAAACCCACAAGTGTGTGCACATCATCCCTCTTCATCAACTTCTGTCATTCCTAAATCTAATCCTCTTGTTCCAAAGACCAATGTGCCTTTCGTTAAACCAATTAGTGAAGCTACAACTTCCAGCTTACAAAATTATTTCCAAGATTTTGACATTATCGACCATGCCAAGAAAACCAAGGTCTAGATGTCTGAGGCTAAGTACCTCAAAGACAATCCTGACCAATTTGACAGGCTTGTCAAGTTTTTCAATGATAAAGGAATTACCCAAGTCAGGATACACCTTCTGACATTCTTGTTGCTCCTAATCCCAAAATGCCATAGAGTAACCTTATGTCTAATCCTCCAACAGCCTCCAGATGCATTGATCCATTCTTCACCTCCCTACTTGTCAATGGTTTCAAACTAAGTAATTATGTAATAGACTCTGGTGCTTCTGAAAATGTGATGTCCACCAAGGTAGCTACTACTTTAGGCTTGGATCTGACCAAAACTTTCAGTCATTGTTTCTCCATGGAGAACAAACAAGTTCCTTTGATCATCTAGATCAAAGATGCATGATATGCATTTGTTGTGTACCCAAAGAAGAAGATAAAAATGACGGTTCTTCTAGCCGATGTACCAACATCTTATGGAATTCTCCTCAGACACAATTTTGTAAATATTTTGGAGAACTCAGCATGGACATGTCTAAAGCCAAAATATCAATCAAAGGTGTGATGCAAAAATTGATTCTTGAAAAGAAGTCAATTTTTTTAGTAACCCAATCAAATGACCCAAGAGCTCAGATCTTGTTTGAGTCTTCAAGTGTGGGAACTTACTATCTGAAAAGAGAAGAGGTTGGTGAATCATCAACCAGACATGAGTTGGAGAGTGATGATGCTTCCTCAACTTCAAATGAATCTTCATCAGGTGATTTATCTATCTCTGATCATGAATCTTCATCAAATGATGAATCTTCAGACTTTGATATTGTCAGCCTTGGTGACCTAAATGATGTTGGGTTACTCGAGTTTGATGGCAGATGTTCTTCCACCAATTCAGAAGCAAGAATGGTTTTCATTTCCCCTATAGGAATTTTTTTCCCTTTCTCTTTCAAGTTACAATTTGATAACACTAATAACATTGCCAAATATGAGGCTTTGTTATTAGGAATGCAAGTTGGACTAAAGAAGGGTATAAAAAATCTCCATGCACAAGGTGATGTCGAATTGATAGCATTTCAGGTAAGAAATTTGTATCAGATGAAAAATGACAGACTTAGGCATTATCGCAATCTTGTTTGGGATTTCATTGAGGAGTTTGAGGCTTTTGATATATCTATAGTTCCAAGAGAATATAATACTAGAGTTGATTCCTTAGCAGTTTTAGCCATGCTCTTGATATGACATAAAGACTTTCAAGGTTCCACTTACACCATTGAATTGGTTTTCTACCCAAGTGTCCCTAATAATTCAGAGAACTGGCAGATTTTCAACAATAATCATCAATTTTTTTCCTTTATGGAGAAAGCAGATAATTTAAATGAACTATACTTCGAAGGAATTGATTATCCACAACGAGAATCTATGTCTGATATGGATCCCGTTACGGGTGAAGAATACTTGCAGCTCAGAGGAAATAAAAATCCCAAGGGATTTGTATCTTTGGAGAAACTTTTTAATTAACATGATCGCTATGTCAAGAAGCAACTCTTAGGTTTTGATTCATCTAATGAAGTGGAACATATCAACTTAGGAACTAAAGAAAATCCTAAGATGGTGAACATCAATAAGTGTTGCATGACTAAAGAAAGGAAATGGTTTGCTCAAGTGTTACAAGAATATATGGATGTCTTAGCATATTCATATGAAGATCTAAAATCTTTTCAGCCTAAAGAGGTGCAACATGATATTCCTCTTAAAGTTGGAGCCTTTCCTTACAAGCAAAATCAAAGGCAGTGCAACCCAAAAAATTTTGGAATCATCCTTGCAGAAGCTCAAAAAATGTTGAACACTAGAATAATATTCCTTATCCATCATTCAACATGGATAGCAAATATTGTTCCCATTCATAAGAAGAATGGAAAATTCTATATTTGTGTGGATTTTAGAAATCTAAACCAGTTGTCACTCAAAGACAATTATCCTCTTCTAGTCATGGACCAAGTCCTACAAAACATGACCAGATCCGAAATGCTCTCCATGTTGGACAGGTTCTCCAATTACAATTAGATTGAAGTTAATTCAAGCAATCAGCACAAAACGACCTTCACAACGCCATGGGGTACCTTTGTGTATCGCAGGATTCCTTTTGGTTTGATCAATGCTGGCGCCATGTTCCAACATGCTATGGACTTAGCTTTTCATGATGTGATGAGTAATTTTATCATGGTGTATCTTGATGATCTCACGATGTTCTCTAAAAAGCGCCATGAGAACTTCTACTATCTAAGTCAAATCTTGGAGAGATGCAAACAGCATGGTATTTCCTTGAACCCCAAGAAGTCAATTTTTGGGTTTACTAAAGGTAAACTCCTTGGTCATGTTGTGTCCATAGAGGGAATCAAAATTGACTCAAAAAGATTCAACGGTATTAAATCTCTTACCCTTCCATCAAGCAAGAAGGTTGTCCATTCCTTCTTTGGTAAGGTAAACTTTCTGTAAAGGTTTCTTCTAGACTTTGTAGAGAAAACTCATCATATTGTAAATATGATGAAGGATAATACTACATTTCATTGGATGCCAGAAGGGAAAGCAACATTTGATGACATCAAGGACTCCATTGCTCATGTAGCCATGTTTGTTTGTCCCAACTACACCAAAGAATTTATCATGTATAGTTATGCTTCCGAGCATACACTTTCAGCAATTCTAGTGCAAGAAAACAATGAGTGCTTTGAATGCATTCATGAGCTACCCTCTAAAGAATTACAAACTAAAATATTCTTAGATGGAAAAACATGCTTTCATTGTAGTCAAAGTTGTTAAGAATTTTTGGTTCTATATTCTAAATAGCCATGTCAAAGTTCTAGTCCCAGACTCAACTGTTAAGTCTATCTTAACACAGAAGGAATTTGGAAGAAAGAGAGGCAATTGAATTGCCAAGATTTGGGAATATGACATGGAAATAAAACCCACCAAGTTGATACATGGGCATGGGCTTTTTCAGCTTATCACTGAAAATAATCCAAATGAAGAAATTTCAGAAGATGAGGAAGTTTTAGAGGATGAAGAGGTAGATCCAAGTGAACTTCCAATGGTGTTGTTTCTTAGAACCACCAACAAATTGTATTCCAACATCACCCATTTCCTCACATATGGGGAATGTCCTGATCATTTGACCTCAAAAGAAATGAGAACCATCAAGCTAAAATTAGAAAACTTCATCTTGTGGGACAATGGCTTGTACAAGCATGCAATGGATGGGACTTTTCTTTGATGTGTTGATAAGGAACAATAACAAAGATTGTTGAATTCATACCATGACTTGGCATGTGGAGGAAACTTCTTGGAATTAGTAACCACTCACAAAATCTTGAGAGCTAAGTACTACTGGCCCACACTTTTTCAAGATACATACTCTTGGGTGCATAAGTGAGAGTTGTGCCAACAGTTCGTGGGAAAGTCAAAGTTGGTAGCTTTATCCCTAAGACTAGTTGTTATTGAGGAACCTTTCCAGAAATGGGGAATTGACTTCATCAATGCAGTTAATCCATCATCAAGTACAGGGCACATCTATGTCTTGACTGCAACTAATTATTTCACCAAGTGGGTGGAAGCAATTCCTACTAAGCGTGCTACTTCTGAAGTGGTGTACAATTTCTTAAAAGAAAACACCATTTCCAAGTTTGGTGTGTTGAACAAAATCATTGCTAACAACACTTCTACCTTCTCATCAAATGAGTTCACTGAGTTCTATTTTAAATATGGCATAACCTTGTTGTTGGTGTGAATAATTCTTGTACCTAGTTTATTCCTTTACTAGGGACTTAGGGGACTTAATTCACATGTTAAGTGTACTTAGGATATTAGTTGTATCTTCTAGAAGTCTTAGTTGTCTTATCTAGACTTTACACTTTCCTAGGTAGTTATGAGTTAGTTGTCTCATGTGATAGGATTAAAACACTTGTCATTATCTTGTCTTATCCTATTTCTCATCCTTTCCTTTATAAGAAAGGCATCTCTAGCATATTTTGTATAGCATTGTATAGTATTGCATTGATCATATTGTATCATATTGCAATCCTTGTTTGGTGGGATAACATCTTCCATTGCTACTTCTCTCTATCTCTTGTGGAGGTTCTTTGGTGTTGCCAATTGAAGATCTTGGGTTGATCACTTCAACACTTTTCACATTCTTCTGACTATTACCCACATGGTAATGGCCAGGATGAATCAAGCAACAAAAATCTGGTGACTATCATCTATAAGCCAGTAGATGAGAATCAACATTTGTGGCACAAGGCCTTGTATGACGCTTTGTGGGTAGACATGATAACTCTAAAGTGGGTGATTTGCATGTCTCCCTTTCAACTCTTGTACGGGTTGAATGTCAAGATTCCTATAACCTTGGAACTTCCAGCCCTCAAATTGGCTAAGGCCATTGAGGATGAGACTTTTGATAACTCTGTCGATAAGCATATTGTGTATCTCTCTGAATTGGAATAGAATCGATTTCAAGTAGCTAACCACATCGTAGAACACTAGGACTAGGTAAAGAAGCCTTTCAAAAAAAATTCCAAGTCTCAAGAATTTTAAATCGGTGATCTCATTCTCCTTTGGGACAAACAAAGATAACCAAAAGTTATGCACGAAAAATTTGACTCACTATGGATAGGACCCTTCCAAGTTCATTAGTTGCACAGTGAGAACAGTTTCCTATTAGCATATGGAGATAGAACACCATTTTCCCTTCCTCATGGTGGGAAACACCTCAAACACTTTACACAATAAAGTGATAGGAATTTCAAATGTAAATATTTTTATGTTTTTAGTCCTTTGTGTCTTTTTGTTTTAATTTGCATCATCATCATCGCCTGACTCCAATCCCAATGGATGAATGAAGGAACTTTAATTTTGGAGTTCTTCTCCCTTTTTCTGTTTCAAAGAATGATTGAAGGAAGATCCCCAATAGGAGCTAGCTATTATCACAGAATCAAGAAGCGCTCATTCCACGGATAACCCCCCTATGAAATTTGTTTGTTTCCTAGGTTCGTGATGTTCAAGCATGCAAAATGAGTCAATTTTTAATCCACCTCAAAGTGTGTTCCAAAGTCTCAAATAGTCCATTTGAGAATCCCTCTACATTTGTCTCACAAAGACCTTTGAAATGAGTATCTTCGTGAACTCTTGTTGTTTATACTTAGTGAAATTGGGAAAAGTGCAGAAGCTCCAGAAAAAAGCACTGTAACATTTTCAGAAAAATGGCTAAGTGTCAAAAATGAAAGGGCGGGCTTTTTCAGTGCCCCTACACTTAAGTGAATTTTTGAATTGGTGCAAGGGCACTGATTTTTAGTACCCTTACACTCTTTCTCCATACTTAGTCATTTTATGACTAGGGCGGCGATTTGTGACTCATTTGTACTTTTCACTATCTATGCCACTTTTCATGCCTCATTTTATTGAAATGACTTGAGTTGTCCAAAACACTTGCAAATCACTTAAAAGTGATTTTAGGTTATTTCTTCTTCACTCTTGTCATTTTTTTTTCATTTCTCCTTGCTGGGCAACTTTCTTGCATATGCAAACTCACATTTTTCAGGGATCTTAAAGCAATTTCGAGCTGATTTTTTCGCGCTTGTTCCAAGTATGTTATTTTTCTTTCCTCTTTCATTTGTTTTTTGTTTTGAGTCTAAGTTTTTACTAAAATATGGAAACGTGTTTAATGTTTGTTTTCTTGTTTTTTTTCCTTGGAGTTTCTTTCTTTCTCCACACGTTTCTTCTTTTCCCTTGAATCTTCTTCATTCTCTAAACTCACGCATTGGTTTTTCACCACCTCTCAATGCGTTTTCTTGCCCTCTTTTCTGTCGGGTTTCCTCCATGGTTTTTCTTGGGGTTTTGTTTTGTTTAAGTGTGTTCCTATGTAACATATCATTTCTCCATCTCTCTTCCATGATTTTTTCCTTTCTTTGTCTTTCATTGAGCCCTTGTTTCTCTCTTTTCAATGTTACTATCCAAGTGATAAAAAAATACACAGGTTTGAAAGAACTTGTTTCATGAATGAATCTTTCATTTTTGTGAATAAGTTTCACTCACATGATCGATGGAAATGAAATACAAGATCCTTACACCAAAAAATGTTCCAAGCCTTAACCTTCGAATAAAACATACATTGCATGTCCAAGCGAGCTTTTGACCACCATTGCATTTCATTCATTTTTCACTAAGTGTCAAAGAACTTATTTTTCTTGCCTCTGCGCTTACAACTTTTGCAAAAAAATAGCTAAGTCTCAAGGCAGGATTTTTCAGCACCCTAGCATGTTTTTTTCAAGCTAACACCCAAAAGTGCAAGGGTGATGATTTTCACCGCCATTGCACCCAAATGCATTTTCCAAACTACAAGGGTATTGATTTTTAGCACCCTTACACTTTTCCCGACTTTTGCTCCAAAACACTTCAAATTTCTTTATCTTCACTCTAAAACTCTTTTCTCCATCCCAACATCATTTTCCATGCCTCATAGCTCATTTCATGCTTGCTCAACATTGTTTCTCACTTCATGCATCCCAATGCTACTTTTTCAACAAACGTTTGTTGATCCACCATATTTGCAGTTCCTTTTTAGATCTCATCAAGGGATCCTCAAAGTTGTATATTTTTTTATCTAGTTTCTCTCAAATGATAGCCAAGAAGCCTCCATTGTCTTCAAAGGCTAAAGGAAAAATTAAATACAAGTACCAAGGTGTTTATCCGCCAACAGTAGTAATTTCAAAGGTGGATGAGATAAAAGACACTGAGGTTGGTCATCAAGACCTTGTTGATTTTGTGAAAAGAATTGAGCAAAAGCCTCTTAAATACTCTCGAAGATCCATTATGCATAGAAATCTACATCTGGTGTCAACGTTTCCTTATTCTACACACAATATGTAGTTTTTCCTCCAAGTTGCATCCCATTACACTAGGGAAAACAGAAGTGTGATTGATTTCTCTAGGCAAGAGATATTAAGACTTGACCCTAATTTCTTTGATATTTTTTTCAGAGTCCCACAAATGGAGAAGTACAATGAAATCTCAATACAACAAGTGCAAGAAGTCTATGACTCAGATCCCAACAAGGCTAAGTACCTAATAAATAGTCAATGGTTGAAAGAACCCAGGCACACTATCTCAAGATGGACGAAGGGACTTCCGTGAAGTGACTTCAAAGAAGACGTCAGGGACATGATCACACTTTTGAGAAGAGTTAAGGGATTTCCTAAATCATCCCATTTTCATGAGTGGATGTATGAATACATCCAAATCATAAGGAGACAAGAGGCTCATATTGATTGGGGCAAACAGATCAGCGATGAAATCCATGAATAGCTAATAAATGTGCCATCCACCTTGAAGTTCTATATGACTTCTTACCTAGTGTATGTTACGGTCATGATGAGGCAATTTTTGGATCTATCTACAAAAGGGAACCGACTTTATGTACCTGTGTACAATTATTTATATCAACTGGAGCTGAAGGAAATCCTTCACCATTTTAGGAGGGTCACTAATGCTTTCTTTGTGCCTCTACTTTTCATCTTTGACCTGACTCTCAGGAAGAAGAGAGTGTCCGATGAGGCCTACAAAGTGGTGAGTAAAGTCGGATGCATATTCTTATAGTTTCAAACTTTTACTTACATAAGTGTAGGATGCTACAATGGGTGCCCTTACATGTTTCCCAGATATCCCTCGAACAAGTGGATACTCATGGAGTTATGCAGACAGTTGATTTCAGTTCACAAATAATGGATGAGGATTCATAAGTCGGGATTCAAGTTTCATTTGACAATTGGTAGGTATACCATCAAAAGTGTAGAAAAATCCAAATCTGTCTATGTAGAAATGTGGGTCATGAAAATCAGGACCTATAGATATAGATTTTATTTTGACTACCAAAATGTAAAGAAGTTGAAAAAGGGTCATCGACACAAGTATCACTTTGAGGGCATCTAGGTTGATTGCAGAGATGAAGAGGCTATGTGTAAGATGGACTATTGCAAACTAACCATACAACAAATAAGAGATCTTGGTGTTGTTGACCTACCAGAGGATTTCATAGATCCTGGTGACATCATGAATGTTGCTTACAATGAACAAGAAATCTCCAAGAGACCTTTCCCCAAAATCCAATGGTCCAAAAAGAAAAGTGTTTCCATTAGAGATAGGTTGGCTTCAATAATGGCTAACACTACAAAGTGATTACACAAGCATGGATTTGAGATGAAAACTTTCAAGATAGAGTCTGCGGGAGAAGAATCTAGAGTAGAAGCTAGAAGACAACAAGAACCCCACATGAAAGATAATCCTCCGTCCATTCCTAGTTCTTCCAGAAGAGGCCCTAGGATTAAGTTCATTGTTGGAAAAAAGGATACATGGGCCATCCCAAAAGGAGAAACTATGGAATTTGAACCATCTCGCTCCAAAGGAAAAGGGGTTGTTTCTGAAGAGATAGATTTCGATGAAGAAGAAAATTCAAGTGACCAATCTACTAAAGGAGAATATTCAAAAGAAGAAAACTATGATGAGGAAGAAGATTCTGAAGGTGAACAAGAGTTTGAAGGTAATCAAGAAGGTAAACAATAGTTAGAAGATCAAGATGGTGATCAACAGGAACTTGGGAATGACGAACAAGGAACTATGTCTCCACCTAAGAATGTAGTTGAAGAACTTCCTGAGACATCATAGCCTATAACTTAAAATGTTCCTCACACACCTCCTAATCAAAAAAATCCTCCACCACTTGTTCCTACATCACCTATTCCTACATCTGCAATACCCGCAATGGACATTTCACCTATCCCTATAGCATTAACCGTACTTGTTACTCCTTCAGTGACAAGTATACAAGATGGTTGACATTTTGTTGAGTCCCCCATCATCCATTCCTAGCATGTCATCTCCATCCTATGATATTACTTTAGAAGCTAATTTTAACATGTTCATGAATGAATCCATGCCTGATCAACTCAATGTGCAAACTATAGGAGCAGTTATGATAGACACTACACCAATTGTCACTATACCAATCATTCCTTTAGAACTAGTGGCAACAAGAGAGTTGACAATTGACCAAGAAGCTCATACCTCCTCTCTTCCCCCCTGGTTGGTATCCCAAGTATCAAAGTGGAAAAAGAAAATGATTTCTCTAGAAGAGCTCGATCTTGAAGAGATAGCCCCTCCAAAAGCCAAGGGGAAGAAAAAGGAAAAAGTGTATTCATGGTTGAATGTTGACAAGGTCGGTCATAAATATGTAGAGATTGGCATACCACCTCAAGAGGAAGGAGATGCCAATACGGAGGATTACACAGTGAAAAGAGTGTAGCTTGGAAAGGTCACAAATGAAAGTGCAAAGGTAGACGCACAAGTAACCCTAGATATACTGGCAGGAAGACTGGACAAAATGGAGCAAGCTCGAAACATGTAAAAATAGAAGGTAGAGCATTATGCCAGTGTTGTAAGGATACTTTCATGGTCTTGAAGTAATGCACAACCATTGGAAATGGTAAGCACTAAGGACCTAGCTATGAAGAAAGCTTAGAATTTTTCCTCCAAACGAAAGGTGTTATATGATTTTATCAAAGAAATTGTAGAACATGGTTCTCAAATTATAGTTGTTGCGGATGAAAAAGCTACTCAGATAGCCAAGGTCAAAATAGAGCTTGATAAGGAATATAGTTTTATTTCCCAAGAGCGCAAGGAAATGTAAAAAATCTTCTTGTTGTGGTCACAAATGAAATAGGCGAAGCTCATCAAATTGGTGGAAGTCGAGGTGATCCCTGACAAGGAGAAATACATAGAAGTAAGAGAATCATTTAAGCATCATATTCAAATAATCAACTCTCTTACAGAAGATCTCCATCAAGTAAGGGAAGAGGTTGAAAGGCACAGTGCTATCCTTGAAATAGGAATCAAGGAGTTCCCAGGACAACTCCTCGAAGAAAATTGTATCTTCCTTCTGGTCATAAAACTTTTTGAAATCTTCCAAGAAGCCATCATGAAACAAGTAGAGAGTGCAAATTTTTTGAAGGTCTCTTTGCATGTTATTTGTGATACAAGGCTCTCTCTTGACAACCTCAAGGCGCATCTTTACAGGGGAAAAAAGGTTTAATCATCCACCATGAGATTGATCATGAGGATTCACACCATTTTGGATTACACCGTTAGTCTAAATGAGAATTTCATGCAGGAGACCAAGAAGAAGTATGAAGACTTCCATACCCAAGCAAGGAACCATGAAGATTCTTGATCTCCAGTGTTGAACTTTCTGATGCTTTCCTTTTGCATCTTGTAAATAGTTTTTGACATCTTAAAAGTCTTTTCTTCAAATATAATTACACTAAAAATCCTAGATGTAGTTTCATAAAGACAAATTACATTTTGACTTTAGTCAAATTTAGGTGAGATTTTCCTAAATTAACTCACCTAACTTTCCTAACTTTTCTCAACTGATTTCCTAATTTTTCTCATCCCTATCCTTTATAAATATGATGGATTTCTATTGTAAAGCTTACCTTTTAGTATTTTGTAAGGGTGCTGCCCCTTTTGAAGCAGATTTGTGAAACTTTGTGTTCATATCTTGTGAATGAAATTTGATTAATAAAGAAGAGAATTGCAAACCAAACTTTGTATTGGATTCGATAATCTTGTGGATTGATCTTATTGGTGGTGATTAGTGGATGATATTTGAAGGGCTTAAAGTAATTTATGTAAAATTTGTGTTGCATTCCTTATTTAGATTTATATTTATGTTTGGATACTTTTGTTGGAAGATCTACAAGACTTTTTTCTTGTAATCATTCATATTTTCTGAGGAATTGTTGCGTCTAAGAAGACTTTGTTCTTATAATGCAACAAACGGTACATCTCTCACAGATCCATCAGTGAAAAAGCTATAGAACGACTTTGTGCCTTCGTGAGCTTTCCCTTTTTTTTACTTGTTTATTATTAATCATATCTGGTATCTCTACACTTTTCTTTGACAAGATAGAGGTATTGGCATTACTGCTCCTTATTAGTTTAAAGTTACCTTGAATCAGAACTTCCAACCATGAAGCATTGTAAAACATATTCTATATAAAAATAGAGAATCGTGAATGTGATACACCCCCCCATTTTGTAAGTATAGTGTACATTATATAAATACTTAATTAGTGTATACCCTGATATTTGCACTTCTCTAAATGAGCAAAACAACTAAGAAATATGAAAAACAAAATACCAAGGACACCTCAAGATTAGCCAAAAGAGAGTGACAAAACGATAAAGAAAGTAGACAGCACAAGACAAACAGTTTTACCTTCCTTTGTAGTTGATACTCCTTTGATTGGCCCTTGCTTAAGATGGGATGTGTGCTCCTTGATGACTCTATTGAAGATCTTTACTATGTGCTTGGATGCAAATGCAAGTGGATGTGATTGAAAATTGGATGAGTGCACAAAATGGCAGCATGTAATTGCAAATTGACTAAGTGTTGTAAATGCTTATTAAGAGGGGGTATTTATAAAGGAACTTGAATTCTCTAGAGAATTCAAGGGTCAAGATTGATCCAACAAGGTCAAGATGAAGGGATATGGTGGGTTGAGAACCCACAAGCCCTCACATCTTGACATGTGGAGGGTGAGGTGGCCAAGGGTGGATGAGATGGAAATGAGTTGTCAAAAAGGTACATGAGGTGGAAAAGAACATGCACCTTGGGGGATGAGAGGATTTCCACAAAAAGGGATTTATTGTCCCCAAGTGGGAGTGAAAGGGACATTTGAGGAATTTTAGAATTCCTCAAAAATCTACATGGAAAAAGGAAAGGTGGTTGGGAGGATAAATGTGAATTAAAAATTCACATTTCTAGGATGATCTAGAGGGTAAAAGGTGGGCTCCAAAAAGGTGGGACTTGGTCACATGTGGAGATTGTGACAAGTCCAAGGTTCTAGAAGCCTTGGAAGAATGGAATGTGAATTAAAAATTCACATTTAAAGGAGAGGAATCTAGGGCGAATAAATGTGAATTAAAAATTCACATGGGAAAGGGGGTCAATGTCCAAAAAGGAAAAATGGAAGAATTGACCAAAAAGTGGTGCTAAATTTAGCTAATGACTTTGGTTAAGGTTGTGCAAATATTGGATTAGGCTAATTAATAGAAGATTAGAGGCAAGTGGCAAATGTAGGAGGATGTGACATTAATCTCTGATTAAGAGGATGCACATCATAACCCTGAATTAATTAAATTAATTCAGATTAGGGTGAGATTATGGAGGATGTGACAAGGAGAGAGAAAGTGGAGAATTTTAAATTGATTTAAAAAAAAAGAGGAAGAATGAGTAAATTAAATAAATTAGTGTATTTATTTAATTTAGAGAGGAATAAGGTAAAAGACAAAGCATTAATTATTAAATTAAATACTTTATCGGTATGAGACAAAAGGCGTAATATTAATTTAATTTAATAAATTAATATTAATATGATAGATGGGAAGGCAGTAATTTTAATCATATGGAAGTGATTAAATTTGGATGCCTACATTTTGCCCCTCTTCGAAATATTGTTGAAATAACAATGTTTCAAAGAAAAGTAAATGTCAGGGATGAAGAAAGGAATGAGGATTGATGCCTCGGCCTGACGAAGGAGAAGAAGGATGCCCCAGCGCCTGGTTTGAAATGGATGGAAGGAAGTAGTAGGGTATGCCCCCTCGAGAGGGCGGTTGGGGAAGAAAGGAGGGGCCTCAGACGACGTCTTGATAGAAAGAAATGGAGGAGACCATTGGATAGAGGGCAAAAAATTAAGCAACTTTTCCTTTTGAATGGAGTGGATTGGACGTACGGTGTGCGAATGGCGGCTCCGAGAAGTTAGGGATTAGTTGGAGGAATGAAAAGTTAAATAGGAGGTAAAAAATACCTTGGAGGTAGAAAGGGTTAAAAAGGTAATTTAAAAATTTACCTTAGCCATTTTCACTCAAGCAAGTGAGGAAAGGAGGAGAAAGAGACAGAGAGGAGACGGAGCAAACATGCTGCAGGATTACGACACCGAGATCGTGCACCGAGCTGATGAGGTGCGGAAACGATGGACTCACTTCGCGGTGCCCCGTAAGGTGAGTACAGAAACCTATGCTAGTGATTTTGAAAAATTTGACCATGTGTGAAAAGATAAACGAAAAAGTGGCATATGGGTTTTATAGGTGGGGAAAAAAGAAAAACTGGGTAGGAAACAGAAATTTGAAAAAAATTAAAAAAAATAGAAGAAAAGAGGGGGACCGACGAATTGCTCCGCCACAGTGGGGCGTATGAGCCCCCCAAAGGTA